>AYLM01002989.1:0-29198 GCA_001625345.1 Cairneyella variabilis
GTGGGGGTCATGATTTCGGGGATGGTGGGAAGGGAGTAGTCGGGGTTGGAGAAGTCGAAGGCGTTGACGAGGTTGGACATGTGAGCGCGGCGCCAGTCGGAGATTTCGGCTGCCAGGAGTGTTAGGACTTGGGAATTTGGTTTGAGGAGAGGGAGGAATACCGTCAACGACGTCGTAGCCCTGTGCCTGCAACACTTGCTCTGGAGTTTCACGTTAAATTCATTCTCATAGGGCTGTTGAGTAGTTGGTAATGACTAACCGACGAAAAGAACTTTTGTATGTTAGCATCTGTAGAGCTTGGGCGGAAAGGAGCTTGCTTACTCTGAGATTCATGGGAAGCATGCTCGGTGAACACATTACCACCCCGTGTCCAGGGAGAGATGATGGTAAATGGCAAGCGAGATCCTAGCCATCTGTTAGTGTGCAGCATGGGAAGCGGACGAAATACTCAAGTAGCTCAGAGTCTCAGAAAATTGGATTGGATTGGAAGGTTGCTTACCGGGGCCGGCAAAGGTGAATCCGAACTCACCGTAGGGGTCAGTCATCCACTCTCCACCGGTACCATTTCTGTGAGGGAAGAACGGGTAAGCTTTCAAATTCAATCTGTCCTCGTGAAAACTTTAAGACTTGAGTACTTACGGCGAATGATAAGGGCTGACATGGTCGTACCATCCTCCCTCCTCTGATTGCACATTAGCATCTCTACCGCTTACTCGGAAGAGCATTACATACCATCATATGAAATCAACAGCACAGTCTCATTCCAATTCTTCCCATTCATGACAGCCTCAACAATCTGCTTCTGCAGCCATCCTCCATTAACAGGCAACCACGGAGGATGTTCGCTTAGCGCTTGCTCAGGGATGAGCCACGAGACTTGAGGAAGAGTTCCATTTGCGCAGTCTTGGTAAAATGCTTCGAGAGTATTGTTCGTGAAATAGGTTTCACCACGGTAATAGAGAGGGTCTCCGGGTGCGGACTCGATGAAACTTTCGAACCAGGTGAAGAGGTCCTGGCCGGCGACGTCGAAGTCGTCTTGGTAGAGGCGCCAATCGACGTCGGCATCTTGAAGATACTGAGAATTGTCAGTCGTTTGAATAACTCAAATAGGGAGAAAATGTGGGAGGTTGTTCAAGTGATTTTCAAACGTGAGGAATTTTCCTTACATCTGCGACAGTCTTCCATTTCAATGGACAGCAGTCAATGGGAGGGTCGGTGAAGTCACATTCTGTTTGAAATTGACATTTAGTACGGAACATTGGGGAGGGAAGCAAGTTACGTACCAGTTGTGCAGGAGTTCTGGATCAGAGTTCCCCCCATATCAGGTGTTTGCTTGCCGCCTGGAACGTTGACGGATCCACTCATCCAGGAGACACGGTTTGGATTTGTAGCAGCAATAACGGATTGCTACAATGACATTAGCGTTGACTTCAAAAACAAGAGAAAATGAGTGCAAGGGAACATACCTGATACATATCGGCAACGGTGAAACTTTCAGCAATGCTAAAATGGACTGGGACGATATCCCGCTGGTAGTACTGCATGCTGTACGGGGTGTTGTTGATTGCCCAACCATCATTGAGTCCGCCATTGATCGCTGCGTGGTTCTGACTCCATGCATTACTTCCACCCCAGGTGCATTGAGCAGCATCTGTCCAGTTGCCACCAAGATAAGCCGCGTTCCATGGAAGAAGGATGTCGGTCTCGGCGGTCATGCTTGATGTGACTGGTCTAGCATTATAACGTCAATGATCTGTCTGGTAAAAGCAAGAGTGAGGATCCTACTGCTGGAAAGTATTCAGTCCACTAGGGTTGACTTGAACATTGGGATCCGAGAAGCCACGAACTGCGGCCATGGTTCCAAAGTACTGTATCGAATATCAGGTGACTGATATATCATGTGGGTAAGTTGCTCATACATGGTCGAAAGACCTGTTCTCAAACATGATCATGACTACATGCTTGACATCCGCCAGTGAGCCCCCAGTCACAGCGGCAGCAAGACTGAGAGCAAGCAGAGAATTTCGGAGAGCCATGATGAGATAGAACTTTGAAAACACTCATGAAGCTACACCTCCTACCCCTCAATTGAAGCAGATGCTCAGTGTTTATAGCTTCAACAATCATAGAGAAGGAGTGACTTCTTGCACTTGGCAAGTGCCCACGAACCAGAGCTGCGGCAGGCTTGGCAACTATTGCGGGGCAACTGGAGGGATTGTCTCTTCTAGAATATTGAAAGATCTCCAAGACTGCTTCAATGGTACGTACCATTGCATTTCATACGTTCCTTCGCCTGAGGGAAGTATGATGTGATCGTCGCATATTGCAGCAACAGCAGGGAGCCGTTGTGACATAACTCCCACGTTCCGGTTGAATGTCTGGCAGTTCAAAATTCTTTGCTTCTGATACGCCACGACTGCTTGTGCAGCAGGCTCAAATAGGAAGGAGTAAGAGCTTCTGCATATCGATATTCGACCCTCGTTGCCTGGAAAAACTATCTTTGGAGCAGTGTCGCCGAAAGCGAACGAAGAGAGCGCGGATAATTGCATCCAACGTCAGCAACAACAGAACTGATAGAATTGGACTTTGAGAACATGTTTGCTGCGATTCCACGTGCTGACATTGATTCGTGGAGGAGAAGAGACGAAGGACGTTAAAGATGCAGGAAGGGTGGCTGCAAGGTGTGCTCGAACCCCTCCTTGGATGCCGGTCCTGTGAACTTCAAGCTTTTCTCATTCTCCGCAAGCCTCCGAGCTCCTCCCCAACAAGTTTGGCAATCCCCCAATTCTTATTTGCACAACACCTGCCGATGCTCTCTCAGAGGCATGTCTCGATTGATTGGATGCCAAGAGATTGGCAGAAGTGGCCTGGTTCCTGATTGCAGGAGGTGGGCACGACGAAATGATAATGAGGCCGTCTCTGCCGGATTCCGATGTCACGATGTGGCATAGGTATTTTGAGACTTGAGCATCTATTGATTCATCAAGGTTCTAGCATCAGCGATGAGTACGTGGAGCCGTGAATATGGAGATGGACATCTGAGATGCTTGAATTGATAGACTTTTTGCACCTGTCCTCCAACTTCTTCACGTCGACTTCTTTTGGCGGGAGCTGGATGCCAAAAGCGTCGAGGATTAGGTTTGCGCGATGAAGGCGAGGGCGAGATCAGTCTATGATCAAGTGAAGGGCAACTCTATCCTTCTCCTGACGACGGCTTTGGTTCTTGCAGGCGGCTTCCTGTTTCTCATCTCATATCAACATCTCTTCGCCCTGCATCGGAATTGGCTTCAACTCCCAATCCATTCTCAACCCCCGCCGATACCTGATGAGCCGCTCTACCTCAACCAGGCCCTTCATCCAGAAGATCACATCTTTCGAGAGCAAACCACAATCAATCACCATTTGGTTGTGACGAAGGGTATCAGATCTCCCGATGGCGTGAGCAAGGAGGTGTATATCATTAATGATAAGTTTCCGGGTCCTATTATTGAGGCTCGCTCAGGTGACACACTAGTGGTCGAAGTGATCAATGGCTTGCAAGATGGAGAAGACGATATTTCAATACATTTCCATGGATTGATTATGCGTGGGGCAAATGAAATGGATGGAGTGGTCGGCATCACTCAATGTGGCATTCCTCCAGGATCGAACTTTACTTACAGGTTCAAAATTGATGAGAGCCAGAGTGGGACATTTTGGTATCACTCTCATGCCAGGGAACAGATTGGAGACGGTTTGTTTGGTGGGGTGGTTGTCCATAAGCCAGCCGAAGTTGAGAATGCGATATTGGCCTCTGGATATCAGGAAGAACTGCTTCTCATGATTGGAGACTGGTATCATCACTCAGCTGATACATTGTTGGAGAAATATTTTCATTGGTCTAGTGCTGGAGCTGAGGTATGCTGATGTTTCTTCCTATAGCAGAACGAAGGTCTTCTAAACACTCGTATAGCCTGTGCCAGACTCTCTGTTAATTAATGGAGCGGCAAAATTTGACTGCTCACGGCTTGCAAGGAGCAGCAACCTAGAGTGCAACGATAGAATACAGCGGCCAAAGCTTCAGCTGTTGCCTGATAAGAAGTACAGACTTCGTGTCATCAACGTAGGGTACGCTTTTGGTCAAGCCCTCAAATATTGCTATCTGCTCACGAGATCGGCAGCGCTCTCACTGGAATTACTCTCTCACTACCTGGCTCAAGAATCCTGCCAGTAGAAGTCGACGGAGGGAGCAGGATTAGCTATGCAGAACAACGTACAGAAGCTATCGGGGTTCTGTATCCTGGTGAAAGAGTGGATGTGCTTGTTGAATGGGGTAGAGACACGGCGACGGACTCGAGTCTCATTATTTCTCTAGATGAGGAGTAAGCCCTGCTGTCGTGCTGAGCGAGGCTAAATGACTGATTGCCCTACAGAAATTTCCTCATTCCTAATATTGCACTCACTTCAACTCAAATCTTCCCTGTCACATTCTCTTCCACAGACTCAACACCCCGTCGACTTACACCCCGTACTCCAAGAAAGACAGCACCACTGCCATCTAACTACTTCTCTCTCACCTCCACCACCAGCCTCACTCCACCTCTTATTCCATTAATGGCAAACTCAACCTGCGTCCTTTACATCTCCATCACAACCAACGAACACGACCTCGCCAAACCTATGGCACTCTTAAACAACACCTCCTGGTCCCCTCAATCCTCACCACCCCATCCACTCCTCGCCCTCCCCCGCACACAATGGGATACCAACCAACTAATAATCTCCACCGGCCCTTCACCCGTCTGGATCGACATCATCCTCAACAACAACGATTTGACTGGTCATCCCTTCCATCTCCACGGGCATAACTTCTACGTTCTCTCATCGTGCTCACACCCAAGCACCGAATCCCCAGGACACGGACCTTACAATCCATTTTCAGGGAAGAAGCCGAGATGCGGAGAGTATAATTTGCTCAATCCGGTGATGAAGGATACCGTGTATGTACCAGCGAAGGGGTATGTAGTGCTCAGGTTCCTAGCGGATAATGAAGGGATATGGTTTTTTCATTGTCATATTGCGTGGCATAAGGCTGTAGGGATGGCGATGGGGTTTCAGGTCATGGGAGATGAAGATGGCATAGTGCTGGATGAGGTACGGAGGAAGGGCGTTATGGATTACTGTGAGAGTCATGTTCAAGTTCTTAGATGAGGAACTCTGAATGCATGCCTCAGTCGCCACGTGGGCTTCTTTAAGAGAGACCTCGGGAATGCCAGAGCTTAAGAGGTTCATCGCTGTATAATTAAGCGAGTTATTGTTGAGGAATTTTGAAGAGACTTGGAGTTAAAAACTCGTAGAGTTGAGATACTGATAGACTGAAAATACTTATGGAGTCGTGATCCCCATGGAGTTGAGAAAAGCTCAGACACAGTTATGGAATTGTGACGTTCAGTCAAAGCCAAACTCCTTGACTACTTGCTCTTGTTCGAAGCCTCCTTCAACTTGGTCACCATCATCAACCGGACACCAACCGGGTACAATACAGCTATCAAACCCATCTATCATTCCCCTCCTCGCCACAATCGCATCACCCCTCGCAACAACAAATAAACACTCTTCTGTAATCGTCTCATTAACAGCCTCCACTTGCCCATCTCCATCCCCCTCCGTAACCCCCCTAGCAACCCTTCTGAGTTCCTCATCATCATCATGATGACCAAGGAAGATGACCATCTCCACGCTCTCACCCTGAACAGCATCCACAATCAAGTCCTCACTTCTCCCCAATACCGGTCCGGATCTCGGACTCGAAGAGGAGCTTCACGGCCCAAGTCGACGCTCTCTTAGGCCACATCGTTTCCCACAATTGCCCTTTTCCAATATCCATCCACCTCGTCAATAATGTGATCCCTTGGATCTAGGAGAGTGGCCATACCCATGATACATACTCAAGTCAATATCCAGGCCTAAGAAGTCAGCGCCTCACTCCCAGATTGAAAGCTGCAAAGCTAATCTGGTGCACGCTGCAGTTCCAAAGGTTTACAATCCATGCAGAACTCCGTAGCGAAGACTGTTTGAAGGAGTTTCCCAGTGCCACTCCACAGATATGGGTATTGCCATCTCATGATTGCTTTCCTATGCTGCAAGTGCCGTATGAATCTTGTTAGCACCCCGAAGCAAATGAAGCAAGCGGTGAGTGCCAAAGAGATGCTTACAGGAAGTTTTAATCCAAAGTGAAGAGCACGACGTAAAGCACACAATTTCACCAACGCCCCAATTAATCAAGGCAGCAGGGAGCAGTACTAAGCGAGTAAACAAGGGGCCAAATCCTCAGTCAATGACTTCATACAATGTTGGCTTCCTCAAGTAGTACTGCACTGCGGTGGCGCAAGATCTGTCCTCTGGTTGCCTCGTGATGGGCCCTGAGCCTTCCCCAGCTCTCTAGATCAAGACACATTTGCAAATCGCACGTGGCTGGGCTCTCGCAATAGATTGGCCCGGTAGCACAACTGGAAGTAGCGTGGAGGTGAGAAATGTCGGGTGCATGGTCATGGGAGAAACGGGGTAGGTTGGTTGTGTTGGTTTTATGTGCCGTATCTGGACTTGAAACTGAGGCCGCGACCAAGGCTTAGTTCACGCAAGGCTGTGGAAAATGGGGCACGCATCCTGGAATACGCTCTAGTTCTTAGATATTTTAATTTTCATAACTAATTTAAATTTGTGAGAATCTCTGCTGACCACAATACCTGAGATAAGACCCGACCCGAAATTAGGCGAGGTAATCTTAGAAAAGGAGCATTAAAAAAGTGACCCCTCTCTACCGCTATTCTTTACACAACAACTCGAGGACAAAAAACAAGGAGCTCAATGGAGCATGTGTCATGATTCTATATAGCAATCTCATTCATCTGCTATACTTGAAGCCACCTAGCTGAGTAACGTGGACCATCATTTTCGTCTCTCTTATCAATTTCGCCCATCATTTGGTTTTTTTTTGGTGAACTTTCACTGAAAGTTAATGGCAATTGTGAATCTGACAACAAGTAAAGAAGTGACAGTAAGTTGAGAAATAACCTTACAGGGAAAGTTGCTCAAGAACGTAGGGCCGGACTCAAATGTAGAATCTTATAAAATAATTCTGAAGAACGACAATATCCAAATGATACGAGGGAGAGATGTTGGCAATTCAGAACAATGTGTTGAAGGCGAGGGCGTTTGAATTGAAAGATAAAGTGTCTTCGAGTGGGATTTGCTCGAATATATACCCCAAGCCCTTCAGGCAATACTCGCCTCCCACCTCATGCTTCTCTGTTCACTACATGCACACGTCTCCCCCTCCCACAGCTTCTATAAATTCAAACATCCTTGAGTCAATTTTTGCACCGTAGAAAATTAATTATGAGTGGAGGAAATGATGGCTGAGGGCAGGAGGGTAGAAAGAGAGAACAGGCACCACTGGAAACCTCTCGACCCCTCGACCATCCTTCGCACCGCCCATACTCGAATCTAGCAGCGTTGCTAAGTAGATATTGCATCCCCTTCTTTGTATGATAATCGTCTAAACTTGACAGCAAGAAATAACTTGACATTAGCGAAAAGCATGATGACAGTTGTGACGAAATGAAAGTTGTTGCGAAATTGACAGCGAAAAAGAGAACGACATCGGCGAAAATAATGACAGTACTTGTGATGAAAGGGGTGAAGATGTGAAAGAGGCGTATAAAGAAAGTCCCCCTGAGAAGGTTCTTTCAACACCTAGGGGAAGATGGAAGAATTGCATTGTCAGTCATGCAGGAAAACTAGGTATCTTGTTGCCAATCAGAGAATCCTTGTCGAGGCTAAAAGCCAGAGATTCAAGGACGGAACTGAAGAAGAGATGAAAATACTGCTCTCGCTTGTCCCGCTTGAGAAACCATATTCTTTTTACAGGCACTTTACCGTTACTTTTCGAACTTCCAATGTTGATCTCATATTTTGCCGTGGTCTTGAGCAGCTAATAACATCTATTGTTAAAGCTCCGCTTCAAGTCGCGATCATATCATAAGTGGTACCACTCAGCAAAATGTGCATCTCTTCATCAAGCATCAGTCTGCTAGATCACGATACTTTCGCCCCAAAGCGAGACGTAATCTCATCCCCAATTCATAAGCACCTGCTTCTTCCCTTTATTCCCCTTCTTCTTACCCTTCCCCGGCGATTCTTCCTCCTGCTCTCCATTCTCACCCGCTCCAGCACTCGAACTCGCTCCTCCACCACCCCACGCACTCACCGCGGGCCCCATTCCTGGCCCACCCAAGCCATCACGCCTCACCATCCCTCTCCCATACCCAAAAATGGTACTCTGCGGTTTGGCAGCAGGTGGTAAGGCTGGGAACGCATCACTTGCCGCTCCTTTCCTACCTGGTCCTGTGCTTGCCGGTCTACTCGTTGGCGGCGTCGGTCTTGCGGAACCAGGATTACTACTGCTTGAGGCTGGAGCTACCCATGGAACTGTAGATACTTTCGTAGATTGTGTATTTTGCGGACGTGTGGCAGAGGGGGGGAGAGATGGGAATGCGTTACTCGATGATGATGAGGACGCTACACCTGGAGCTGCCGTTATTGGCGAAGAGGAGGAAGTACCCCATGATTGTGTGCGGGAAACAGATGAGCGAGATGACTGCGCAGTGCTGGATTTAAGCTTGAGGACGCGGGTGGTCTTTGCATTTCCACTGCTCCCAGAGCCTGATCCTGAGCCTGAAGAAGAGGAGGTGACTGCCCAGTTGAGCGGTATTGAGCTTGAGCCACTGCCGCTCGCAGCTGGTAGGGATGGGTAGTCTTCGTTGATGGCACGCCAGTCAGAATGGGCTTTCCGCAAGGCATCTGCCTTCTTTGAATCCTCGTACAAGTCGGCAATCTCACGAATGAGGGTTCCGAGCGCCGTGTCAGACGTATCGGAGAAGAGAGCGAAAAAGGAGTCAATAAGTGCAGGCGCGGTAATAGAGTTGTTTTTATAAGCGGAGATGGAGTTGCGGAATTGTGACATTTTCGCAGAATCATTTTGCAAGAGGGTGCTTGCTCGCTCGATTACATGTCTGTGGCGTAATTGGCGAGCTTGCTCTTGGGGCGTGAGATCTGCTTGTGAGACTTCCAAGTTGCTGATACCTTGCGTGGCAGCTTGAATATTTGTTGATAGTTGAGGATGCACACTGGGCGGCGGAGGTCTGGCAGCGGGAGCGGGCGCTGATAGTTGTCCACCAAACGTCCTCGTCGATATTGACTGAGCGCTATGAATTGCCATCTGTCGTTGAAAAGCTTGTTCATCACGTCGTAACGGCTGAGCACTCGAAGCTGGGATTGGTTCCGTATTCGGATCTCGCCCTCTTCCCCGTCCTCTACCTTCCCTCTGCTCCCGCTGACTGCCACCACCTCTTCGCTCCTGCACATACGGTTCCCTGTAAGCGAAGGAAGACATATCAACGATTCTTGCGTCTCTCCTGACATCTTTTGACAGCGAATTTCCATGCTCAGCCAACTGATGTGCCTTCAAGTCCATTTCAGACGCAAAGGCAATTCTCTGCTCCTTGCACTCCCGCTCCTCGCAGACAAAATGATCAGCTCTGTAATGCTCATACAGCTTCTCAAAATTCTGAAAATATTGTGGTTGTCCACCACTAACACGGTCACAGATCAAGCACCTCTCGTGCTTTTCCCGGCAATGAAGGAACAGCTCATCATCGCTGTAGAACCTAATCCCGCAGAACGAGCACAGCGGGTGTCCCTTGAAACCCGTCTGATCCACAGCTCCAGGATTATCGTCTCCCTTCCTCATATGCTTCTGCAGCTCCTGATCCGTGAACAGTGGATGCTCATGCGTGAACACTTTCTTATGCCTCGAGCACAAATCACATATCTTCTTGTTGTGTACGGACCGCACATGACGATGTAGATCCGGCCATCCTAGACATGCAACTGGGCAGTCTGAAGCTGGGCAATTGTACCGCAGAAGCAGAATCGTATCTTCCCTGATATCATTGCTCTCATACCGGATCCCGATATTCTCGTCCGTACTCGCGATATCCGCGTCTGAGAAGTCCTCGTACCGTTTCATGGCATTGTCTGTGAATATGACAAGGGGAGCGGGTGTCTAGATCAAAGTATCATTAGCCATCCCGTCTCAAAAGAATCTGCTGCCCCCTTGCTCCCACCGCCCTGACGCGAGGAATGCGGCTTATTCCAGCAGGAAGGAAAACTTACCCGACAATGCGGACAATTCTTCTCCTTATACAGCGCCCTCATCCTCAGCGCGCAAATATGGCACGTCCGATGATTACACGGCGCAATACTCTCATGGACAATCGGGCTCGCACAGATGAAGCAGACCTCCGCCTCGCTCTCGTCGGCACCCTCTGCCATTGTCTTCAACTGCCCCTCACCACCCCCACCATTTGCCCCTTCACCTCCTTCAACCTTCCCACCGTTCAGACCCGTCCTCTTATCCATACCCGGCAACCCGGTATCATCTGCTCGCGGTGGGTTCACACCTGTCACTGTGCTGTTCAATACCATTACATCTGGTGCCCCGCGGCCTCCACGGCGAGCTGGTCCTGCTTGGTCGGGGTTTCTGTTCGAGAAACTGGATCCGCGCCCGCGGCCTCCTTGGCCTCCTTGGCCTCGACCTCGTCCGCGATTGCCCCGATAGCCATCGTTGTGTCCTCTGCCTCGCGGCCTTGATGGAGGTTCAGCGTTCGCGCTAGTACTCTCCGTCGTTGCTTCAGTGGCCATCGTTTCTTTCAATTCTCTTTCGGTTGATTGTGTGTGTTTCGTTGCGAAACCATCGGCTAGTGCAGATAATACGAAGTTTCAAGGCGTGCAGTAGGATTTGCCGAAAGTAGAAGAAGGATCGTAGTAATTGAAGAGCAGCATCTGTCAAGGTAGGTAAATCAACATTTGAAGTTGTCGTTCTCCGCTAGCTTTTGGCGGGACAGGGCAGTTCGAAGTGCCAAGCCAATTGGAACAGAGGCGAGAGACAACCCCGCCACGAGGCTGACTGAGTGGTGGCGGTAAGGAGTCACGGAAGGCTGACAAAACAGTTATAGAAGACGAAAGCAATTTCCTTGCTTGAACAAGGCGTGGTTGTAATTACTTTTGACAGTGCTTTGAGACATAAGAATGAAGGTGACTCTCACTGAGTCATGGAATTAAAGAGCTGAGCTCAAGTTTTACCGTGCTGAGACATAAGAAACTGCAGAATTTAGGCACTATTTACTCTCAAGAAACCAACTGATGTTACACCGAAGCGTTTGCTGTCATTCATTGCATTGTTTCAAGGTCTTCGTATGCAGAAAAGCCACCGCCGAACCCAGCCACCCATGCCACGCTCAATGTAAAAGACCCCATCCATTCTCTCCCATATTAACGCCCCTGCCATATTTCCGTGGCTCGTAGCACATCAGATCTACCGCGTCAGTTTACCGTGAGGATCCCTCTTCTTCAGTCCACAACCAGAAATATAGCAAGGCGATGAAGGCAAAGTTCCCCAAAGCTAAGCTAAAGACTTCCGGTGTGGGATGGAAGAGAGAAATTGGGTGATCATTCCTCTTCAACATCATAAAGTTGCTTGCCCAGGATCTTGTTCATGGTGAACATATGAACCTTGTCCGACTTGAAGACAGCCTGAAGCTTCTCGTCACAGCGGATCCAGCGCTTGTCCGCCGGATCTTGCAGGTCTCGAGCCTTGACGTACTCCCAGATCTTCTTGACGACTTGGGGTCGTGAGAGCTATTTCCATCAATTAGCAAAATTCCTAACGTGAAAGAGAGGAGAATAAACTTACCGTAGGCGCCTCAACCAACTCCGCCAACGGCGCGCTCAAATGATACAACTTATGAAATCCTCCCTTCTTCTCCTTCTGCTTCACCTCTCCATCACTCCCCACCTCCACCTCACTATCCTCATCCGCCTTAACCTTCTTCTCGCTCTTCTTCCGTGGTTTCTTCGGTCCCTTCTTCTTATTCACCTGCGCCTTGCCACCCCCTCTCGTGCTCCGAACCCGTCCATTCTCCTGCGCCTGCAGCATCGCCGCTAACTTGGCGTCCTCATCTTCGTTCTTGACAGCCTTCCGCTTCTTCTTGGGTGGAGAAGAGACGACATCGGAATCGGCTTCTTCGTCGTCGTCTTCGGCGTTAGCGGTAGATGGAGGTGAAGCTTCTTGCTTGACTTTCTTGGGCTTGGGTTCCGCCTTCACTTTTGCGGTGTGTGGTTCGGTCTTGACGTGACCGTTGGTTTCGGTGGTGGGAAGGGGTGCTGGGGCAGCGGTGGAGGCGTGGTCGAAGCGCTCTAGGATGAGAGCTTGTACTAGGTCCTAGATTCCATATAGATTAGATTATGCTCCTGTCAAGACGGAAAGGAAGGACGAGGTGGCTAACCTTCTTGTCTGAGATATCACAGTCCAGGGCAGCTTGTAGTCCCTTGCGAATTTGCTTGGCGGAAATGGTCTGCAAGTCGCTGGAGGCGAGGATACCGTCGATGATCGCAGAGTACTGCGCACGCTCGGAGGGAAGTACTGGCAGGGCGTTAGTGTTTGCTGTGCAATCTTTGAAGTTCTGCTGTCGCAGAGTACGAAGTTGAGTTTGGACGTCTTACAAGACATCTTGTGGTAGGTGCCAAGTAGCGGAGGGTAATTGCCTCGTGCGATTTGCTCTGGTATGCTGTGCTTTTGAAGGGAAGAACAAGAGCAATTGCTGTGGATAGCAGTAGTGGCGTTCTTGCTAGAAGGTGAGCGCGGGGTGTGTAAGAATAGGTGTTGGCTTCTGCCTCTATTCGCCAAAGCTCGAATGTTTTTTGCAATCTTGATTCCTGGAGAACAACAGAAGGTAGCGAGCGGTGGAGAGATGGTTCCTCTTATCTGCCGTCCCTTCAACAGCCCAAGCTGAAGCTTGACCGCAATGTTGGTGTTCTTTGGCAGAATATCCAATTCGCAAGGACCGAGCTTAAGCCACCGCCTCAGCTTCGCAGACAATAAAGAAAGCAACCTGCAAGTTGTAAACTTTTCCTCTGTGCCAGAACCACACTCTGCCCCTTCCTAGATATGATTGCCTTCCAATTGGGCGCTGACACTTATCCTCCCTTCGTCTCGTCAAGATGCCGGCGCTATGCGCAATAGTTTGCTTTGTTCCAGAGCTTCCGAGCTAAGTTGCTGTCGCAGAAATGCCAGTATGACCCTAGAAGAATATACAAAAGAGAAGAATTCTAGAAAGGGCTATGTGCTGCCTGAATGAAGCATGCAGAACATGGACCTCTTGGGGGTTGCATTCGGGACTTCAGCTCCGCCGTCCCCATGATGCGACGAAATGTGGCTGGGATCTCTCAAGCCACAATTACCCGAATCAGCCTTTCTTAACCGCAACGAGCCGTCCCAGAGATCTAGAATCCGGGATCTACACCAGATCAGCAGGAACCCATTTTCCATTCAATCCCAGCGGCAATCCTTTGTGTAAAGATTTGCCACTCCAAAACATGGTTTAAAGTGTGATGGGTATTTGCACTTGTCACAAAAACTGCAGAGCATCAAAAGCCATAGGGCTGAAGAGCACTTGTTTTGAACCGAACGTCTTTTGTAGCTAATAGACTACCATACAAACTCCCTTTTCCAATCCTAAAACACCTGCCACATTTCCTACCCAATATTATCACAAGATTATCGACCAGCAGGCTCATAGTACTCCCTGAACCTATCAGTATCCGCCCATCTCACGTCCCAAACCACATTCCAGCAGTCGATCAGTAAGGTAGGAAATTTTCGAGTCCAAAAATTCAAATACCCATCAGGCAGTGGACCCACGTGCCTCTTCAGCGCATCACTCATGTCCTCATAATGATTCTTCTTGTTTCTAAGTGCTCGGAGTAGATCCAGGAGCTTTGTACCCGTGTACTTTCTCTGTTTCCCTAAGCTGTCGACGAATTCCTTCCCAAGCAGCTTCTGGAAATCAGAACCACAGATGCGAGACGCATGTTCTTCAAGATAGAGGAGAGCTTCTGTGGGGGGATCACGCTGCTCTTTCTCAAAGTGATCAGAGACATCACAGAGAAAGTTCAAGCGCTTCTTGGGTGACCAGAAAAATGGATGAGCCAGGACGTCTTTAGCTGCTGGTCGCATTGCTGGTTTGGCCGATAACATGGATCCAATGAGGTCTTTGGCTTCCCAAGCGTAGTCACCAAGGACATCCAGAAGTCTTAGATCATACTTGCCCTTACGAATGTTGAGTTCACGCATGTAGCGATCACCACAGTCGAAGGGATGGGAACCCTTGGTGAGAACGTAGAAGAATACAAGGCCAAGGGAGAAAATGTCAATGGCACGAGTGACTCGCCTTGTGCCCTGTCCATCACCATTGTCCACCACGATCGACCCAGAATTTCCTTCAGTGCTTGCATTGGTCATACCATTGTGCCCATCATGTGCATCATCATCCATGAGCAATTCTGGTGCACGCCAACCCGTTGTGCCAGCGGCGTGAGCAGTAGTAGCTCCGAATGAAGACTGCTCTGTCTCCAGCTTCTTGCACAGGCCAAAGTCAGACACTAGCATACGAGGTCTTCCATCCTTGGACATGGTAACCAAAATATTTTGAGGCTTCAAGTCCCGATGGACGATACGAAGACTGTGCAAATATTCTAGTCCAGTCGTAATCTGGTAAAGAACATTCGGTAAGTCCTGTTCGCCAGCCCGAGCAATCTCTTGGTGTAGGTTTGGCTTGTCAATAACGTCGGCTAGTGAAGCGGGGCATAATTCCAGGGCAATATAGAGGAAATCGCCCGCAACTTGTTGAGCAAAATATCGGATGACTGTTGGAAAGTTAGCATTTATCATTATCTGCCAGAGACTGAGGAGTAGACCTACCATTCGGATGATCATCACTTTGTCTGAGAAGGTTCGTTTCTCGTTCAGCCATTTCGTAGAATTGGATGAGCATTCTCTTCACAGCAACTGGACGACCATCGAATGTGCCTGTAAAGACCATGGTGCCATTACTGCCAGTGCCAATGTGTTGGTCTGTATCGACTTCAAGAGCACCGATTTTGATGATGGGACCCGAAACCTCTTGAGGAGCACCTGGTTTTGTCCGAACATCAGGCTGAATATCTGAATTCGCTTTGCCCATGTTCTGAGCAGCAGTAACTGCATCGTCGACGGTCGGTGGAGCCTTTTGGTTTTGCAGACTACCATCTTGGGAGCTGCTATCTTTCGAAACAGCCCGAGGCCCTTTCTTATGTTTGACACCACCTCGGCGACCTCTATGCGCTTTCTTCTTTTCCTTTTCCGGTGGAGGGGATGCCTTGTCTTCGCTTGAGACCTCGTCCTTCGGCGGGTCTGCCGCCTTCACAGTTTGCGCCGTCGGTTTTGGAACTGCCTCTGGTTCTGGTTCTGGCACAATAGTCTCACCCACTTGTACGATCGGCACGTCTTCTGCTCCATCGATGGCGGGGATTTCAACAATTTTGGGTTTATGGTCTTCTGGTGTTTTCTTAACATTTGCAACGGGTGCGGGTTCTGGAGCGTCGAGGAAAGGTGCCATGCTCTTCCCACCACCATGTTGCCCCACCCAGGTCCGAATCTGACGCTGGTTGGATATCAATACTCCAATAAACACAAGAAGTAGAATTGGATTCTTGATGAATTCTAAGAGATAATCTGCGGCAGCTGTTGGAAGGCGCTGCCAACGTTGCAAGATAGTCGGGTTTTCAAGCAAGGCAGGAGCAGTATTAGGTAGCTCAAGCTCGGTCTGATTGTCTTCCAAGGAAGGCGCGGAGATGGTCAGAAGTCTCTCCGGCGGGGAATCGTCGATCGAGTGTAGACCAACAAGAGCTTCTGAAAGCTGCATGTCGTTCATTAAATCCCATTGTGGCCGATGTTGGAGCCATCCTTGTTGATTGCACCGTGCTGAGCGAGTGCCTTGGACGGCGAGTGGATACGATTTTCCGGACATCGCGTACCAACTTCCATCTTCGGTGTGATTGAGAAATATGCTGCTTGCTCGGTGAGCTGCGGTAGCTTCGTCTTCTTGAGTAGGAGGGATCGGTTGTGGAAGTATGATCAGATCGCCATCTCCATTGTCTGCACCCCAGGATTTTGCAACGTCGAAGATTCGTACAACTGGCGACGAGAATTTGTGCTTGAAGAGCCGACCCGGTTGGTCATCATTCGGGCGGTCATGATCAAGGCAGATGACTCCTCCATCGTGACCTGGGTAGATGTACTTGTTGTCAAGTGTTGTGTGGTATTGTCGCTGAAGATCACTGTCGTAATTGTTCGGACTCCATTCAGAAAATGTTAATGTGGCGATGTGATGTCCGTCTTTCCGTCCTTGAATTCCAACAGTGTATTCAGTGCGTCCTATTGTCAATACTGAAGTCTTAGGACATTCATCGGCACGACCATTCGAGGGTACACACTTCTCGTTATTGACCAGAGCACCCTCGGTCCCGAAGTAACTGAGGACGTTTCCGGTATTGGCATCCACGGTGATCAAAGTGGTCTTTTTCTCCCCAGTGTACATAACCGCTGTCTCCTCATCGGCATATGGTGCCATTTCTTCGACCAACTTCTTCATCGTGAGTCCTGTATTGACCAAACCAGGCTTCGGACTACCCGGTCTGTAAATGTAGAGGGATCCATCTCGACTCGGCTCGACGATCCACAAGTAATCGTCGATTGAGATTGGATCGTAGTCCTCTTCGACTGATGATCGGTTTCGTCGGTGGTACTTCGTCTCCACCATCGGCTTCATATAAGCCAACTCCCACTTCTCCTTGCCAGTCTTTCTCTCCCTGGCATGTAATTTTCCATCGACGGTCGCCAGAAGCACAAAGTCTTCTACTTCCCAGTCCTCAAGACTCCGCGCAGATTGCGGCGAGGACAGCCCAGGGGTCACACTAGGCCGTCTTGAGGTAGGTGCTGCAACGGCTGAATTTGCCGGAGCTAAAGTTGCGATGGCGCTCGCATCGTTCTTGATATTTTGTTGTTGGTTGTTATTGACGACGTAGGTATTCTTCCGCCGTTCCTGAGATCGAGGGGTCTCGAGGATGGGCGGGAGCTTCGTCACGTCGAGGGTGTGGGACGGTTCGTGCTCGAGGGCTTCGTGGGGTGATTCCTGTCGCTGCCGGACGCCGGGTCGTTGCTGCTGCTGAGCATCGACGAGCCATGGTAGAATGAAAATGGCGGCTGCGAGTAGTAGGAAATTATTCACGACGAGACCCTCTCGAGGTGGCCGCCGTCGCGGCATTGTGAGACCTCAATGTTGCTGAATTTTGATGGAGACAGAGCGAGGTCTGTCAAGGGGAGCAGCGGCCGAGGAGCAAGAGCACGTAAATCTATTGTCGACTCCGCAGAATCAATTCCTGGGACGAAGGTGATCTTGGGGAAGATGAAAGAGACAAATCCCTTGGGGAGGGAGAAAATCTGATGTGCTAAATGTTCAGTGTAAGATGTTGGAGAGTGTGTTTCAGAGCTTCGAAAATTCGTCGTCTCGAATACGGGGGCTGGGGGGGCAGAGGAAAAGGGTCCGAAGCGAGTAGCGTCGACGCTAAAGCAGCGTTTCGGGGCTGGTGTCTGTCTCTTGGTTCCTTCTCCAGAATTCTTTTTTGGGATCGAGGAGAGAACGCGTGGGCTGGAGAAATAAATGCACGTGGGAATTTCCAACACATTCCCAACAGAGTGAAAAGTTGCCCCGGCCGTGGGGTGTCCAACAAAGGATTCACTTGGGGGCGGCCGATATTTTCTCCCTTTCTATTCTTTCTGCTGTGTTGGTGCTGCATACCTCAGGCTCAGCGGAGTCAGCTTACCATTATGGATCAGTTCATGATGCAACCATATTGGTTGCTGGAAGAGGTGTGTCACTTCACTGGCTCAAACCATGTTGCGGTCACGAAGTTTTGTGAGCTCGCATCTGCTGCATATCACCGCCCTACATACGCCAGCCAAGGGATGCTTTTTTGAAGGAGCCAGCCAAACAAAAGGTTAAACAGCAACAATTGTGGAATGCAGGCCAAGCCATATCTGTAGCTGAATGAGCGGTGGGGATATGGAAGAGTAGAGATTCTTCAAGAATTTTAGATAAAGGTACTCGCCGCTTGATGAATTGTTTCTGATTGCTTCTGTACTGGAATGGCACAGCCGGAATTGCGGCTACGTAGACTATGGATGAGAGATGCACTTCTATGTTTGTGACACTGAGAAGCCGTTTGCAAAGGAATTTTTTCCACCCGCGGATGATCCATTAGCACATGTCACAAAAGTCAATCAGATCTGCTCAAATGATCAGCCTCATTGTGATAATCCTTCTACCAGCTCGAGCCGACAAAGTCTTTACACCCCCTGATTCAGCCACTGCGTACCACACTGGTTCAACTGTACCACGCATACTTGCTTTTGCACAGGCGATCTGATGTCGGTTCATTCCATTCATTATTGAGGCTGCAATATGATCTATGGTATGGTACAAGACCCCAGATTTTATTTTTGCGCTTTATCATGATACAGAGGAGCCTCCGGCTTCGTTGCTTATCTCTCCCGTTTCCGTGGTGCGCTACGGATGATGTTGTCCACTCTCAGGAGCAGCTGTCGTCATGTTAGCAAAGAATTCTCATGTTCGGGATAAGAAAGACTCACTTCTGCCGCCTCCGAAGCAGATGAAACAACCGCCTTCTTGAGCTTGTAGCTCTCAATTACCCCCAGTTCGCGCATATCAGTGATCCCACCTCCTGGAGTGAGCAGATCCAAGCCATAAGTCGTCATACCGTCGTAGATGGCGGTCCGGAGCTTGGCAACAAGATCGCTGGAGTCATAACCTGCATTGTCAGCGAGAATTGTAGGTAATTGGCGGAGTGCAACTGCGAATGCTCCAACAGCAATTTGCTTCTTTCCGTCGACCTTCAGAGCCGCACCCTCCACAGCCTTTGCCATCAACATCTCCGCGCATCCTCCTCCAAGGGTCGTTCTTGGCTCCTTGACAGTTTGCGACAGAACCGCAAGGGCGTCATGGAGCGATCGTTCGGCCTCGTCCAAGAGCTGCTCGGTTGCTCCTCGAAGAACGATCGTGCATGCCTGACCAGCTGCAACACCAGAGAACTTAATCAGGGTATCCTCGCCAATAATAACCTCCTCGATCAGATCACAATGTCCAAGCTTGACTTGGTCTGGGTGGTCGAATGTCGAAGCAATCTCGCCTCCGGTAACCAAAGCCAATCTCTCAATACCGTCAAAGTCCGCATGCTCGATAGACATAATACCCGCATCCGAGAAAAGCTGCTCAGGCCAGTTGTAGATAAGTTGTCGGTTGATGAAGCAGTTGATGCCGTGTGCCTTGATCTTGTCCACCTTCGCCTTCATCTTGTCCTTCTCTGCCTTCTCCAGCTCTGCGAGCTTGCCAGTAGATCCAACCTTGACTCGAGCACCAAAAATCTTGATCTTGTCCGTGTCCATAGCAGTATTTGCTACCAGAATCTTGGCCTTCTCTAATCTCTTTGGCTGGTTAACACCGATCTTCTTATCCAGAATGAAACCCTCATCGAGATACGAGTCCTGGAGCTTTCCACCGGCCTTCTTGATAATTTGGATATGACTGAGATCAGACGAGCCCTTCATTCGCAGCACAGCGTCCGTAGCCAACTCCGCAAAGTGATTTCGATCTTGTGATAGTACCTTGGAGCTCAGGGTCGTCCTCGCAATGGCCAAAAGGTCTGTCTTGAAAGCCTCAGGGCTGCTACTGTGGTCTACCGCAGATTTCTCCAGAGCTGCAAGTGCTGCACGACTTGCTATTCTGTAACCCTCGATGATCGTCTGGGGGTGTATCTTCTTGTCGACCAACTTCTCAGCCTCTCGTAGCAGCTCTGCAGCTAACACCGTAACTGATGTAGTTCCATCTCCGACCTCATCATCCTGAACTTTCGAAATGTTGACAAGGACTTTGGCAGCAGCGTTATCGAGAGCTATTGACTTCAGAATTGTAGCACCGTCGTTCGTGACCATGATTTCTCCAGTAGAAGCACTCTGCAGGATCTTGTCCATTCCCTTGGGTCCTAAGGTAGATTTCACTGTTGTTTATTAGCTTGTGAACCTGCTGTAACAACAAAATGGCGGCGCAATACCCAAATCTCCCACCGCAACTGCACCCACAAACGCCGAAAGACGAGCATTTTCACCCTTCTCCTCAGTCGTTCCATCGTCAAAAATCTGGGTTGGGTTGAAAGAAGCCATGGTGTTGGGGTTATCTTGTGTGGTGTAGAAAAAAGTTAGGTTGGAGCTCGCCTGGCGCGTCGACCTCTCCAGATTTCCAGGCGCGACGAAGGCGGCCGCCTTGGACAGAAAAAGCGGTGCTGAACTTGGATCCCAAAATATCTATGGAGTCAAAGATATTTTAAAATCTTTGACCTCCTCATCTTCCAAGGTCCTAGATTTACTTTATACATATTTATCTCTAAAACGATCACTTTAGAGATGATTTGCTTCAAAATATCTCATGATTCTAAAGTGTTTTGAAGCCAGGAGATGTTCTATTCAGTGCCGCTTTTTCTATCCAGCGCGAGGGACCATCGAAGATCTCGCTAAAAGTCCACACAGCGGATTTTGGCCCTCAGCAGGACCGAAGTCACAAGAGAGATTGAGTCAATACCCAGCCCTCTGAGTCACGAGTACTCTTTCGCTGTGCAGTATTTGATAGTGGTCTCCTGCTCGAGGAATATTTTTGTCCAAGAAAGATTATCGCTGGCCACCATATACAGTTTAACCGCGCACACCGACGAAGTGGGGTAAAATTTCCACCACAAACGAACTTCACAAAATCTATCCCAACACCAAAGAAACACAAGCAACGAAGCACTGCTCCGAGAAGATCGCGATAATTACAAGAGCAGCAAACCGCAATCATGGCGCCGAGTTTCGACCATCTGCCAGACCCGGAGGAGGAAGATTACGATGAGGACGAGGAACTAGATTTTTCAGACCTGCGAGAACGATTCGAGGTTCAGCTTGAGCAAGGACTGGACGCTTTTGTGGTTATTGATGGACTTCCAGAAGTTACTGAGGAGACGAGACCGAAGTTGGTGAAGTTTTTGAAGCGCAAGTTGGACCCTGTTGGCAAGGTTAAAGAGGACTCAATACACATGCCTTTGGGCGAGAATGGCAAATCGGAGAAGTAAGATGCAGAGCTCCTGTGCACATGGATAAGTACTGACTGTAACAAGGTTCGCATTTGTTGAGTTCTCGACAGTTGCTGAGGCGATTGCTGCCTGCAAGCAACTAGATATGGTTCCCCTCGACAAGAAGCATACACTGAGAGTAAACAAATTGACGGATATCGAGCGATTTGGACGGGAGGGACGTATCGATGAGCACTATAACCCTCCCAAGATTGATGAATTCCAAGAGAAGGAGCACCTGCGATCATGGTTGGCCGACCCAAGTGGTCGAGGACGGGATCAGTTCGTTATGTACAAGGACGACAGAGTTCAGGTCTTCTGGAACAACGAGAAGGATGCGCCAGAGAGCATTGTCGACAGACAACACTGGACCGAGTCATTTGTTCAATGGTCGCCACAGGGTACATATCTCACATCTATGCATCAGCAGGGTGTCCAACTCTGGGGAGGACCATCGTGGACTCGACAAAAGCGATTCGCACATCCATTTGTCAACCTGGTTGACTTTTCACCTGGAGAGAAGTACTTGACTACCTGGTCAAACAGACCTATTGTAATCCCCGAAGAAGGCCACCCCGCTCTATCGATAGACGATGATGGAAAGAACTACGTTATCTGGGATATTGAGACTGGCAAGCCCCTGCGCTCATTTGCCAACCTCGATCTCCCGAGCAATACTACGGATGAGGCTGGTCAGCCTGTGAAGAGAAAGATTGTTTGGCCAGCTTTCAAGTGGTCTGCTGATGACCAGTATGTTGCACGTTTAACCCAAGGCTCTTCTATCTCAGTTTACGAGCTGCCTCGCATGGGACTTCTGGACAAGACGTCAATCAAGATTGATGGTGTTATGGACTTCGACTGGGCACCTGCAACTCCCCATCGGGAAGGCGTCAAGACCTACGAGCAACTCTTCTGCTACTGGACTCCTGAAATTGGTAGCAACCCCGCGAAAGTCGGACTGATGAGCATTCCATCTAAAGAAATTGTCAGAACATTGAACTTGTTCAGTGTTACTGATGCCAAGCTCCACTGGCAATCGAATGCTGAATACCTGTGTGTCAAGGTCGACCGGCACTCGAAGTCAAAGAAGTCTCTTGCTACCAGTCTAGAAATCTTCCGTGTTAAAGAGAAGGGAGTACCAGTCGAAGTCGTCGACTCGATCAAGGACACTGTTATCAACTTTGCGTGGGAGCCAAAGGGAACGCGATTCGTTATCATCACCACTGCTGAAGTCGTTGCGCCAACAGCTGTTCCACCAAAAACCTCAGTCTCGTTCTTCTGCCCAGAAAAAGTCAAGGGACCAGTTCCTGGCAACTTCAAACACATCCGAACCTATGACAAGAAAAATAGCAATGCCATCTACTGGTCACCCAAAGGCCGATTTGTCATTGTTGCTACTGTTCACTCACAACAAAGCTTCGATATGGAGTTCTTTGACATGGACTTCGAGGGCGAAAAGCCAGAGAGCGACAAGGATTTGACAGCCAACCTACAGCTCATGAATACTGCTGACCACTACGGTGTCACCGATATCGACTGGGACCCAACTGGCCGATTCGTTGCCACAAGCGCAAGTATCTGGAAGCATGCTGTAAGTTTTCTCTCCATTATCATCGCATCAATATTCTAACAAATGACAGATGGAAAACGGTTACCACCTGTACGACTTCAAAGGCGAGCAATTACGCGAAGAGCCCGTCGAGAAATTCAAGCAATGGCTCTGGCGTCCACGCCCACCCACACTGCTCACCAAGGAAGAACAGAAGGAAATCCGCAAGAACCTTCGCGAGTACAGCAAAGTTTTCGATCAAGAGGATGCTGATCGTGGCGCATCAGCTGACTTGGCTGTTGTGGAGCACAGACGCAGATTACTGGATGAGTGGTTGGCGTGGAGAGCACAGATGGAGGAGGAAGTCAAGGAGGAGAGACTGGAGAGAGGTCTGCCTCTTGATCCTACGGAGGGTTTGATCAAGAAGACAGATGAGAGTGAGGACCAGGTTATTGAGGAGATTGTGGAGGAGATTGTCGAGGAGACTGAGGAGATTGTTCCGTGAGGAATTAATATCTGAAGCCTTTAAGATGATTGCATGATTCCAGGGGTCGCCGGAAGACTTGTTCCGTAGAAGACCTTTACTGATATTTTCTGCTCAAGGACTGGAGTTCGATTTGCTTCTTTGTTGCATGGATGGACTTCAGGTTGGAGGCCAGATGATGATGCATAGACGACCAGGTCAAAAGCATAGCAGAATAAAACACTGTGTTTACCTATCCCCTACAGTTCGCAAGTGCCGACAGGATCGAATATGTGTTTGATCTCTTGAAATTTATTTCCATCTGACGTATGGGGCGTTTACACTATTTACGTGCATTTCCTGTGAGCGTCTCTCATCTCTTGGGGTTTCGTCCCTAGATGTCTCCCTTTCCCGAGTATATCTCCTCTTTGGGGATCTCTCCTTTCTGGGTACCTCGGATTCCATAATTTGTCACTGTAGGATACACACGATGTTTCTTTCCTCCCTTCCCACCACTTCTTCCTTGTACAGCACCACCCATCGGAGGACTACATCTCGCCAGTCCCCTCGCCAACGCCTTCTCTTCCAGTTTCTCAATAAATCTAGCAGGTAAATCAAACTCCTCATCACCGTCTTCCCTCAAGACTTTGCAGGCATACTCTAAATACTCCTGCTTGAAAAGATTCCATAGCTCGGAATCACCAGGTCGCGGGTAGTATGGGTCGTTATCCAGAAAGGCATCGACTGCCAATTCTATCCCTTTTTCATCCATGCTAATTTCCTTACACTGGTTGAAATCGAGTACCCATACGCTGACGGGTCTCCCACCGAGCACGAATTCTATGTCTCTCGCGTCGATTCTCACGGCCCAGTGTAGCATTGTGAGGCCATGGGCAATTGTGGAAGCTAGCCCTTGCTTGTCAAGACCTAGGTAAGACGATCAATCAGTATAAAAAGCTCAAGATCATGCGTATCCCAAGATCACCTCATTTGGATCGAGGCAAGCACTAGAAGAAACTCGTTCTTACCAATTTCGTCCATTTTATCCACCGTAAGAGGGAAGTTGCGTAACGAGAACTCAGACAGCCGATCCGAGTTCTGAGCATTTGGCTGTTTAGACCCAAGATAAATCCTGAGCAAACAATCCTCGTTCTCAGCATCACTCCTCGCCACTTCTTTCAGCCGCTCTGGGCAGAACAAATGAATCAAAGCCTCTCTCTGCTCTCTCGGTACAGCAGCAATCCTCTCAGCTTTAATAATCGGTGTTCTCTCCATAGTCCTTGCTTCAGACACGTTTGAACGCGGTATCGACTCTCCCTCAGCATTCCACCAAGCATCATCAGTTGTCTCTATCAGACGAATGAATCTTGGAACGTGCAGTCGCTGTGAGATACACAAGTCTGTAAGTTTCTCAGAGACTTTCTTATGGATACGTGCATCGTTGCGTAGTTCGTCTTGCCAGAACTGGGATGCGTGAGCTTTTTTGAGTACGTGGAATCCATCGTAGTCGAATACTTCGCCGCAGTAGCCGAAGCCGATTGATTTCATTGGTTTCTTGGTCCCGTAGCTGGTTTCGAGGCTTGTCGGTACAGTGCTTGTGCCCAGGAGGTAGGCTCGCAGTATTTCGCGTGGGTCATTCATGTTTCGAAGGTTTGCCTTAGGCCGTTGCACCAGGTGAGATATCAAGCCGAGGAGATATCTAGTGACCAAAGATAATTTGACATTATATCTACCAATCTAGATAGGATGGTGTCGTCTGCCTAGCTCAGAATTGGACCCGAAACGTGGCATCTCCAACGCCGTCCATTAGGAGCCAAAAACGCCAGAACTCCTACTGTTGCCTAGCTCCAGCCCATGATTCAAAGCAAGAACCCTCCAAATTTTGTTACATCGAAATATCCATACATCCAACAACTCCAAGTGAAGTGGAGTGTACCTGCACATTGAAGTGTAGGTGGCGCGCCCAAATAGTACCCCCATGCAACTCATTATCATCCTGTCGCCCGCCCACTCTCCACCTAGTCATATCTGTCGTCTTCAGTGTTCACACTGTCTTTCCTCTGTGGTGCTGCAAGTGGCGTCGCAGCGAGCGCCTCTTCCACCGCTCTCTTCAGCTCCTCAGCCTGTGCCAGCAAAATCTTCAATGTCCCAACCATCTGCTGATTTTGCTCTGAAGTATGCGCCAGGTCTTCTTGCAAGTTTTTGATTGTCTCTTTATTTCGTTGCCTGAACGCAACTTGTGATGCTCGATTCTGCTGCCGCCTTCTCTGGAGAGCGGAAGGAGAGAGAGGCTTCCGCTTCGATGGAGGCTTGGATGTGGGACCAGACTCAGGGACTGACGAAGCTCGAGTAGAAGAGTTTATTGTTTTGTGATCGACGTAGATAGGTGAGCCTTCGTCACTTGATCCTGGGAAACTTGAACTTGAGCCTGGACTCTGCGCGTATTGAGTGAAGTCTATATCATCCTGAGGTATACATGTCAGCCTTCTATTGCCATTCTGCGGGAAACGATGAGGTAGAGACTCACGGGATACGGTTGAGCAGCTGCGTTCAGGTTACACATTTTCTCACATTCAAGTGTAGTGAGATCTAGCATGTAGTAGGAAGGAGATATCCATTCTTCATCTCGCGGGAAGTCACCCTCCATTGCGATAAATGTTGAAAGTCTAGTAGGCTGATACAATTTCTCGGACAAATCTTCCGCAGTGTGGGGGAGACGACTTGACAGAGGCGACTTAAGACATCAAAGATCGATGGACGTCATTTGCTTATATATACAATATAGAATGGGGCTCACCAGCCATGTAAATGTAAGCCCCAGTTTGAGTCAGATATCGCTGAGAGGATTATGCGGATATCTGAAAACCGGTTCGGTATGCATACAGCCATGAGGACATGCAGACATCTCCGAATCTCACAGTTCGGGTATCGCCGGCACTTTGTAATATGTGAGGTCTAGAAAGGAGCCTCTATCCCCTGCACTACGGGCCAACCAATTAAATAACTTGGTCACCCACCTATCCACTTATGCGATCCCATTCTAATCCTTCCAGAACCATATTGAAACATGAATCCCGCGTAAACACCGACGAGTAAATCACAATTGCCGAGAAAGTCAACCACTAGGTTTGACATCCTGGAAAGTATTCTGCTGGCCTCGGAAAAGCGGCTACCAACTTTAGGAAATCGATGCCGTATGAAGTCAATAGACTTGGCATCGCAAGCCTCACTCTAGGCGAGATTTTCCTATCCGAACTTTCGGATTTGGGAAACCCTACACCGACATGTCATCGAAGACGACGTAAGCGGGATCTCGGGTCTCAATTTTGCTACATACCCGAGTACTGCAGGAGCACTGCACGTAGAGCGCTCCGACGCCGCTCACATGCGGCGGCTGAGCCTATCAGTCGTGCAGTAGTATGCAATGTCAGCATTGAAACGCGGAGAAGCAACCCCATCTCTTCGGACATCGACAACGCTTTATCTCAAAGCAGAGGAGATATTGAGATTCCATTCCGTGATTCCGCACCAAGGGAATGCAATTGCCGGTAGCGGAATGTAAGAGAATGCGTCAGAGCCAATATCTCGTAAGCAGAATCCTTGCCGACAGGCTCACATAGAGTTTCGATTCCTGAAATCTTGTGATTGGTTGGTACCTCCAACCGCATTAGGCAAGTGAGAATATCCCGAACTAACCCCGATTTCGCCTTTCTCCGGCCAACCTTGAGACCTTTATCTTCTTTCGATGTACATTGCTCAAAACTTGTTTTGAAGGATGAGGAACTAGTATTCGATACATCCATATAGGCCATGTGCTTGCTGCAGTTGCAAGCGGCATATAATCGCAGGTGGAGGAAGAAGTCCGAAGTGGAATGCTCATAGTTGAAGTATATCCGAAAGTCCTGGATTGAAGTCACTGGACGCTGTAGGGAAGCATTCCGCCTGCGGACATCACAGAACCCAGTGGAGAAAGATAAAGCGGTGAGAGATCGACCAGTAATCGATTGTGCCGTACTGGGGTGGTTGGAAGAGACACAAACGATACTTCGAAGGGTCTGACATCGTCCCTCTCTGAAACCCAATATCGCAAAGCCTTCCCCAGCTCTGTGTCGATGATCGGAAGCGAGCCACAAGCTCAGAAAAACTTTGTCGTCGCCGACCTCGCAGTTCCGGGCTTTCCGAAGATGCCCGGTGTTGGAAAGTTTGTCTATCGCTTAACGATCCGGTGGGACATAATGTGAGAACGTCTCCGTGGAGCAATGGTCCGCCTTGGATTCTTCAGGTCAAGAAAGTTTCTCTGAATTGATTCCTATGGCCTTTGCTCAGTTTAAAGGACAATCATCAAGCAGAAAGGCCTGTCTGCTTCCGCATTAGCATTCATAAATCCGAAGAAGCGATGGAAATTCGACTTGAACATTATCTCACTCCCGGCTTCGAGAATCATAAACCCAATCTTGATGAGCAAGATTTCCAGATGTGTGTGTAAATGAAGTGGTTCATTGAGGATTTCTCTCAGGCAGACTGCCTTTCACTCAGGCAGCCATCCTTGTGGGTTTATCCCACATGGTCAGTGGGATTTCATCATTAGGGACGTGGAAAAAGTCGAGAAAACTTAGAAATCGTTCTTGAGACTGTTTGTCTCTTGAGATATTACTCAAATGTAAATAGTTTGAACACAAGATCTAGTTGTGATGAGACGTTCTTAATGATGTATTCACTAGTCCTGAGAGCAAGCACGCCATAGTGACTAGTCCCGAAGTAGTCTCGCTGAACTTCGAACTAACCACTAGGCTTACAGAGAACGAGCTCAGCGCACTCGAGAACTGCAGAGTACAGAGCCTCTCGAACTAAGAATGGTTGATTGGCTAATCTATCTTTGACGGCTAAGTCTGTGTTAAGGATAATAAGACTTACCCCTGAATTTCGAATTAGACTGTTTCGAACAACTTTGAGCGCCATAATTGGTCCTCGACTTCAGATAAGATCTACCTATGTAAGACAAGACCTAACATATCACGCATGAAGGAGACCGAAATCGACTCTAATTAAATTTGTATATTTGAAACCACACAATACCCTACTCTCTTTAATACTTTTTTCGATACTCTAATCTTTTGATCTCCGCAAAAATCTGGTAAAATAAGATCGAAGTAGAGGACAAGTATGACAAGGACTGATATGTAGTGGCAAGAGAATTCACTGCGAGTCGTATGCCTATGAAGAGGCAAGTAAAATACCAAGCTCATCCAGGTCAAATCTTCCTGAACGGCGCGATCGCGCTTTCAGTAGCTCGCTACCACCAGGCCTCTTCCAGACCCAGCATCGTACATTGTTCTGCATCGTTACCATCGGTCGAAAGCCAACAGTCCTGGAAATTTGCTGGAATTTATGTTTGGCTTCCGCGGTATTACTAGGGTCGCGCGGAAACACTTTCTTAGCAGACACTCTTCGAACTCCATATTTTGGCGGCCAGAGAAGCTGTTGCAATGATCGCCGTAATTCGGGTTTCATCCGGCAGTCGCCTGCATATTCGACGCTTATGAACCTGAGGTTAGGAAAAGTTCGTGGAGGAACTGGTACTATGAGATCGATGTGTTGGATGCCGCATGATCTTACAGGTATCTTCCAGTAGTTTGCACAGGAAGACCCGTTGGCCTTGAAGTACCGTTGCTCCAACCATTGTTTCTTGGCTTCAACAATTCGATTTTTGCCTCGATCAGATTTGTTAGCGGCAAGGGCAATTATTAAGTTCCGAAGCTCGTCTAAGTCTGGATTAGCGTTCTTGAATCCGCCAAAGATGGGCTTGGATCTTACTCAGAGCGGTATTAGATCCTTTATTCATCTCTATAATAGCCATATAACAAATCTCCATCGGCAGCTTAGTGAACTGAAAAGGTTGCGCGACCGCTTCAGTGTTTTGAAGTTTTCTCCGTCTGAAGCAGTGTGAGAAATGATCAGATTAGATTAGATTAATGGCCATTATTCTAATCTAATCAACCTCTTTTAGGTGTTACTCATATTCTATTCTAT
>AYLM01002991.1:0-12105 GCA_001625345.1 Cairneyella variabilis
TCATCTCTAGCTTTAGATCTTTGTACAATAGGCATTCGATCATTTGAGTTCTTACCATTTTGCCCGCGCCTTCACACTAATCAACCACTTTTAGGTGTTACTCATATTCTATTCTATTTAAATCATGATTAATTGGTTATTAATTAATTAATTTGAATAGTAAGTCACGTGCAACACACTAAGCCTAAAGTAGTAATTTTTAGGACGTAACTAACTACTTTAAGCTTAGTAAGTAGGTCACATGCTAGTTATATGACCATGTACTCCCGCTTCTAGTACTCGCTCTCTAGAATATACGTCATGTGACGTGTTATTCCAATTAATTAATTAATAATTAGTTAATTATTCTATTCTAATCAAGCCCTCGCTTAAAGACGTTAATCATATTCTAATCTATTTTACTTGAATAGATTAGATTATTAATTAATTAATATAAGTAATCCTTTGACACACTGATTGTGGTGCGACATCTATTGTGGTGGGTTTGTGAACAGAGAAAAGAGACAGAAGTCTTTGGAGAAAGTAAGCGCAGGGATCAGAAAGATATACTTCAAGAGCTGGCGTTAAGTAGGAAAATGAGCTTGCGCTTCACACATGACTTAATGACAGCGATTTCGATCCGAGCTAGCTGGTGTACCAAGATATCTGAACCCCTTTGGTCGCACTTTCCCTCCGCGACTCGCCTGATTCTCTGTATTCTTCAAGTAACGCAAAGAAACAAAGTTCCTTCTTGAGAGTAGAGTAAATTTGGAAATTTTTCATACCCTCCTAGAGAAATTCGCCAATAGAAAAAACCTCTCACTCGAAGACCAACTCCCAAATCATCCCTAGCACCCCACTCTTCCTATACTCACCATAAACCCTCTTCTCCCCCTCCAATTGTACCTTTACATTTTCCCATACTTGTTCCAAGTATGGACGATCGTTTGCGCCTCCAAGGTTCATCTGCGTGCTATCAGCACCGCTTCACACTCCCCGGAGTCCAAAACAATGACTACAAGCCAGTAAAGACTTACTACACTAGGATCGCACTCCCACCTCTTAGCACCTTCCCATCTCTCGTGACCACCAGGAGCGCATGCTGCGCCATCCCATCTTTATACCCCTTCCATTCGAAGCCACTACTGATTACCATATCAAGCCACCTTTCCTCCATCAAATACTTTACTAATTCATGTTTCGGATCAACCATTGCTTCATATTCATAGCTGTTTTTGCGCGAGTAGCAGGGAGGTAAGAGGTGGACTCGGAGGTTACGATCAATGGGATACCGCCTGCGGCGAGGATGGAGGGAGTGAGGCCGGCTAGAGTGCGCAGGTAAGAGATGAAGAAGAGGCACCAGTGGCCTCAGTAGTATGTGGGGTTGTGGGTGAGCTTGCTTTCTGATCCACAGAGAGAAAATGAAAATGAGGCTGGGGTTGGTGTTGGTGTTGGCGTTTGAGCCAAGTGGAGGCAAGGACTCTAGGAAGGGGACAGGACTTACATACAACAAGTAGAAAGTTAGAGAAGAGAAGAGACTCGAACTGCTAGACTGGAAATAGGGAGGACAGGGTCTCGGTCATAATGCAGGTAGATATTTGCTTAACGGGTCTGTTCTATGCTACTTTGGAAGTGTGGTGACTTGAGGCAATGCGCTGAGCGAGCAGAGGGATTGCTCGCAACTTGAGTAAGACAGTGGTTAGCAAAAGACTAGTGCACTTAAACAGATGACATTTTGACTTATGCTTCGAAATTGACGAGAACACTTCCTTATATAATTTATATTCAACAACTTCCCCTCCATCGCAACATCTTTCATCCGACCCATCCTCTCTTACCTACCTCGTGACCTCGCGCTTTCCCACCCACCAATCCTCTTTCAGCCCTATGATCGCAACTTCAGAATGCATACAAGTGCCCTGAGATTCACACTGAAGATAGGAGGAAACCGCGGGCGCATGCCATTACTAAATAGCGGCTTCGGTTCTGATAGGTTTGAAGAGAGAAAGTTATTGCTCGAACCAGAGGAAGAAGAGCTTTGGAATGCATCAAAACTGAAGTGAGTCTGATGGAAGTTATGTCGGAGGCGTAAAAGTAAGGTGGTTCCAGAAAATGCGATACTTGAAGCTGAGAGCGGTGATATTAGGCACACTCATGGCAGCGGGGAGGTTTTCTGGATCATCCAGCATCCACCGCCTGTGGTATGGTTCTCAAATTCTTGAACCGCCAAAAGAGAAGTCTACCGCTTGGCAGAATCTTTTCTGCTCGGAAGAGGCGGAAAGGTAAATTGGAGCAAACATCTCACTATTGTCCTTTCCCTTAATATTGTTATATTCATGGCCCTAACCAACTCCCATTGTCGCACACACAGATAAACTCTGGATTTTCTGAGATTTAAACATTCGTCTTCCTTCGATCAAGTTCTTATCGACTCGATCGCAAGGTCAACCTTGATACTCATTGCTCGAGTTGTGTATCAACGCACATCTCTCCCTCAACTTCGAACGCAAGCAACACTCGATACTACAAGACAACGCAAAGCAAAATGGTACCAGCAGTAAGTAATGCATGAAATGATTGTTGGGATCCACTGTTGACGACTGTGCTTCTACAGATCTCTGAGGTCTGCCAATGTGGCGATAGTGACTTCCTCATCACTACACGCGTCGCAACCGCCGATGCCCTTCAGAATCAGGTCGCTGGCAAGACTCCAATCATGTCTGATTGGTTAATGATCGGACTCTTCAACCTCTGTTTCCTTTCCTTCGTCGCTACGTTCCTCATTCTTGTTGTGGCTCGATACTACTCGAAAGATGCTGAACGCCACTATCAACGTGCGGACTGCCTCATCAGCGAATACGAGCGACGCATCCATGAGATGAAGAAGCAAGATGGGAACTCAGTTTGGGATGGGAAGGAGGAGATTCTGGAGGAGGAGCTGGTCGGCCCACCCCCATACCAGGAAGCTGAGGATGATTAGCCTGGAGAAGACGAAATCATTTGGCTGGGGTTGGGCGAACACAAATAAGTGGCTGCACGATTTACGGAGACTTTGACGATCGGGATGTTGAGGAGCAGAATGGCAACTTGCGGAGATGCGGGGAGAGAATTGAGGGGAAAGCCGAGGGGTTCCTTTCTTCCTTACGAATCGTCTGATTTGGCTTGTGGTCTGGGGTGCATTTGCTTGTGATATCGGAAGACAGTTCTCTGGTGGTTGAGAAATAGGGTTTGTTGGTATCAAATCCAAGAGACGCTTGTCCACAACCACACCATCATCTCATCAGCGGCAAGTGAAGCAAAGCATGTGAATAACGCACGCGAAATAATCAGATTGATCGCCTAAAAGCGGATAAACAGTGTCATTCCCACTTAGTAAAGTCAGATCTCCCGTTACGCTATTCTGAAGCAAATATTAACTTTGAGTTGGCGATGCCAAGATTTCGATAGATGTTGAGACAAGCCGCCACGAGGCTGTCATGCTGGCTGTCATGCTGGCTGTCCGAACTCAGCATCGGATACTAGATCCCTCCCCGCATTTGGCAGTCCAGAACGTTGGATCACCAATTCGCCTCAGTTCAGACGTGGATGTGAAGGCGAAGCTTTAACGTCCATAGTGGGACCGTCTCGTCCCGTATCAGAATGTATCCACTTACTCGGGGAAGCGCTTCCACGTCCATTAGCCACCAATTACGCTGCACGTGATCGCCATTAAGGGGCATCCGCCTGGCCGTGGGCGTTTGAGGGTTCGCCTTCCTTCCCCTTCCGTTAGGGCTCAACAACTTCAGACGTTCGTTTTGGCGTGGGCTCCGTGGAAGATGTCTGATCTGCGTGATTTCCGCTCTCCTGAATTTTCTCATCCCTCACGATAATTAATTCTCCTATTTATTTGGTCCAATTGATTTGTTTCGTTCTGCGAGCGAAAGTTTCTAGGGCTTATAAATATCTCTGCGGTAATTTGACTGTGCAAGGGCCATCCGAGAACTTCCGACAAGCACCACGATTGTGAGACGTCGTCTGGAGAAGCACGAGCATGCGAACAGCTTCCATGGCAGCAATCCAATTCTCCAACAAAGGCCGTTTTCAGATGCAGGAAATTCTACACATCCGTCTGATCTTGAAAGATTAGATTCAGCCCAATTCGGGGATTTTCATAGTGCGAGCTGCTTCAGATTGGGCCAGGCTTGAGAGTTTGACGCCTCTGTTCAACAGGGAGATATGCCGGCCCCAACGGACCACGACAGGTGCTTTCAGTACCACCACGCTGCGCGGGAATGCTCCGAGGCCAGGCCCAACGGGTCGGAACGCTGTGACAGCCTGTCGGGCAGCACTTACCTGTGAGAGGACAGCTCCCCCGTGTCCGTCCATAAAATGGCTACCGGATCCCACGAGAGCTATTGAAACCTCAACGAAACGAGACATGGCTTGTGTGACAATTTTGACCAGGTCCCTCTTGCAAAAATAAGTTTCCACAAAAAAATTCCACTCAGGCCTCAATGCCACCACTTATCAAGTACGGGTCCCAGCTCCAGCTTCTCTCCTTTTCCTATTTCTCTGCATACCTGCATCTTGTTTCTGCATCATCTGCTGCTGTGCAATGGCTTCTTACAATAGTTACAACAGTGCTTCTACTTCCGAGCTCTCAACGCCACGTTCCTCCTCCCCATCCTCAACAATAAGCCGCTCCTCAACAGCTACCTCAATCAGCAAGCGCATGTCCTTGTCAGGAAGACGGATTTCAGGATTCAACCCTATGGCCGCGGTCGACATCGACGCAATCGAAGCGCAAATGAAAATGGCCGCCCTCGACACTCTGCGAGGCTACTCCCAGGACCACTATGGTACCGTCAAGCAATACCGGGAGACGGACTATATCATGAAGGGAAATGCGGGTGGCTACCAGGTCCTCCGCGAACCAGCCTGGAACAAAGGTACTTTACCAATTGAGTCATTGGCTTGGTATTCTACTAATAACTCTTAGGTACATCATTCAGCCCTGATGAAAGAGTTTCCAAAAACCTCACTGGCCTCATACCCCATGTCCTAGAGAGCATGGAAACCCAATGCATGCGAGCCATGCGCATGATCAACTCCCGGGGAACCAACGTTGACAAATACCTCTACCTTTCCTCCCTGAAGCAGAACAACACCGATCTCTTCTACAGACTGCTCATTGACAATGTCGGAGCCCTAATGCCATTGGTATACACACCCACGATCGGAGACGTCTGCCTGCAATATTCGACGCTTTACACCCACCCTGAGGCCCTCTACATCTCCATCAAGCAGCGGAAATCAATTGCCACGATCCTCCGGAATTGGCCGTACCCAGATCCGTCGATTTGCGTCGTGACTGACGGGTCGCGTATTCTTGGGTTGGGTGATCTCGGTGTGAATGGTGTTGGAATTTCAGTAAGTGGTTTGCTTCTACGTGTCCCTGGTCCCCCACCGCTAACCAAAATCACTAGATCGGCAAACTTGCCCTATACACTGGAGCCGCAGGTATCCACCCTGAGAAGACCCTCCCTATCGTTCTTGACTGCGGTACTGCCAACGAGAACAATCTTCGCGATCCTCTGTACCTTGGTCTCCGCCAAAAGCGCGTCGCTCCAGATGTCGCTCTTGCGTTCATGGACGAGTTCATGGCGGCGGTGAAAGAGGTGTACCCCAACATGCTTGTGCAATTCGAGGATTTCGAGACTGAAAAGGCTTTCCAATACTTGGAGAGATACAAGATGGAGAAGATGTTCAACGATGACATTCAGGGAACTGGTGCCGTTGTCTTGGCTGGGTAAGTAAATTGAGTCGCAACCGAAGTTCGACGCTAACAGCTTGTAGTTACATGGGAGCCGTCAACCTCTCAGGAGTTCCAATCGAAGACCAAAGACTCGTCTTCATGGGTGCTGGATCCGCAGGTGTCGGTGTCGCCAAACAAGTAATGGAATTCTACACTCGCCGGGGCCTCTCGGAACAAGCAGCGCGCGACAAGTTCTACCTTGTTGATACCAAGGGTCTCGTGACCAAAGACCGTGGTGACCGCCTCGCTGAGCACAAGAAGATCTTCGCCCGTACCGACAACAACGGCCACCAATTCAACACTCTCGAAGCCGTTATCGAGTACGTCAAGCCCACCGCGCTCATTGGTCTCACCGCCACCTTCGGTGTCTTCACCGAGTCAGTCGTCCGCGCGCTCAAGGTATCTGTTGATGCTGGTGGCCTGGGACGCAGACCCATTCTCTTCCCTCTTTCCAACCCTCTCACCAAAGCCGAATGTACTTTCGAGCAAGCCATCACCTGGACGGAAGGAACCGCCATCTTCGCGTCCGGATCTCCATTCTCGCCTTTCACCACCAAGAACGGCGATATGATCAGCACGTACTATCCTAACCAGGGCAACAACGTCTACGTTTTCCCTGGTCTTGGACTTGGTGCGATCTTGGCCAAGGCCTCTAGAGTGACGGACACCATGGTGTACACGTCCGCAGCCGCGCTATCCGGGTGCCTGAATAGCGAGGAGATCAGAATGGGGCTCATTTACCCGAAGATCGAGCGTGTGCGGGACGCCAGCGTGGTGGTGGCGAGAGAGGTGATGAAGTGCGCGCGGAGGGATGGCGTGAGCTTGTTGCCGGAGGAGACGTGGGTGGAGTGGGAGGAGTGGGGTGATGTGGCGCTTACGGCGTGGATTAAGAAGCAGGTCTACGACCCAGTCTTTTAAGTCCTCTTTGAGCTATCCCATCCTCTCTCCCTCCCTTCTTCCGCTTACATCCCGCTCGGTCATCTCAATCTCAAATCTCTCGCCATATAATTTCCTATTTCCTTTCTCATATGTTTTCCTAGATGGAATTAGCATGGTCTACATGAGCATGCATCAGATATTGGGGCCCCTAGATTGGGAACCTTGGGACAGGAGTCTGGCATCTACTTTTTTGGGAAGGATACCTCTTAGACTTGTGTCTTGTCTTGTATATGACCGAACGATTACTATACTATATAGCTACTACTTAGTACTACTTACTGACGATTGATTCGTCTTGGGGTTAAGGAAGTGGATGGATGGGGTAAATAAAATGTCTTTCTGGTCTCTGGGATATTTGCTGTTTATTTTGCCTGAAGTGATCATTGGAGTGGTCCTTTCAGAAAATTCTTTGGCTTGCATACTCAGAGCTTTTGTCCAGGCGTGGTTGTGGTTGAGCGGAGAAGTTACTATGCACCGTTCCTCCCTCGTCTGGCACCGATGCACATTCCACAACCTATCCCTTTCCTCCTTTCTCACCTCCCAAAACCTCTCAGTTCCCTCCACACTACGTCCACTACCTGACACTGGCAAATTTCTTTCCTCAGAAAGTTTCACTTGCGCGAAATATCCGCCCCAATCTAAACCCTCCGCGTACAAGACATCCAATAGCTTTTCTGTCATTTTATTGTGTTCATTGGGAACTCACCTACACAACTGGATCCGGACCGAAAATTTTCTTCGTACGGATGAAGTTACCTACCAGGCTCCAGCATTCGGTTGGATCGCGAAGTATCACCAGTGGCGAGTGGTCGAGGCTTGGATGGGCAGGTGCAAGAATTTAGGTAGGTAATTTCCGAGGATGCCGTAGGTAACATCAAGAATCCAGGATATTTTTTTGTTATCTCTCATCTCATCAAAAACAATGGGAATAGATACAGAAATTTCTTCAAGTAAAGAATGGAACCTGGCCTAAAGTCGGATATCACGTGCTACATCCTCCGGGTTTCCAGATTAGGTTAGTTAGTTCTCTCCAGAAATTCGACGAATCGGCAACACCACGGCCCGCCTCCACTATGCGTAAGTGCGTGAGCTCAAGGCAGCAACATTCGGGTCCTATCATCTCAAGCGTACTCTCACCATCGTGCAGGCAACGACATAAGGGAAGATATCAGGTGTACTGCATACTCTCGACCATCTTCACCATCTTTTCAATGACTTGAATGCACTCTCTCACTCCCTTTCCCTCTTTACTGCCTCAAAACAGGAATCGGCATCTAGTCTCATCGTGAGATTCAAGCTTCACGTGCCAGACTTTCAATATATGAAGCTTGAAGATAGAGGACTCTAATATCTAAGGGCTTGAGAAAGCTCCTCTCGCAATCAACATGGCATCTCTCTTCACCCTCCCCCTCCCCTTCCAACGCCGCCTCACCAAAATGTACACCGACACGAAATCCTCCTACGATTTCGTCAAGGAGCCTATCCCCATCACACCCGAAGACCCAGAACTCGTCTCCTTGCATCGGAAACTACGGATCCAAAAAGATCGTCTAGTATCCTGGGGTTTGGAATGGAGTGATCAAGGAGCTTTGGAACAGAGTCCTGATATCGATGAGAGTATCAATCAAGCGGGGTTGAGTGAGTTGGTAGGTAGCGTGATGAGTACGATTAAGGAGATTTTGGCGGAGGCGGAACCTCTTTGGCAGTCGAGTAAGGGAGGGGCGAGGATCGATGAGGGTGAGAAGAGTGTTGATAGGAAGGCGCCGCTTGTGGTGTGGGATAAATCTCGGTTCCAGGACTTGGTTAGGGATTTGACTATGAGTATCGATACGCTCTACGACTTGTCGAGAACGAGACAGAGCGCACGGCGTGCACCGGTGGTGAAAAGTGAGTTGGATGAGAGTTCGATGCTGAGAAAGCAAAGAGCAGAGGAACGCCAGTTCGAGAGCAGCAGGATGCAGACGCCACAGCAGGTTGATCCGAAGGCTCTAATTTGGCCGCTGGGTTTGAAGAACGTGCAGTCACGTATGCTGCCGCCTGCCAAATGGAGCAGACAGATTGTGTTTATGCGGCGACCGATGGGATCGGACTCCAGGAGGGGTTTTGGTGCTGGGCAGCCAGTGCCAGTACTGCTCGAGTATGCGCCGTATGATCCCATATACTCGATCACGGGGATAACGCCGTCGATGACAAGGTTCGAGAAGCTGTTTGCAGCCCTGAGCCGGGCGTATCTTTCGTCTGAAAGGATACTGACTGGGTTGTTGCATCTGATCGGGTATTTTGAGGAGTCGGAGCACTCGAGGTTCTGTCTGTTGTTTGCCCTGCCGTCGCATTTTGGACCAGTGGATATCGCGAGCCCGAGGATGCCGTCGATCACTATTCTGTCTGATCTCCTGTACAGCCAGAACTATGAGCCCAGTCTCGAGATTAAGTATCGCTTAGCGCAGAACGTGGCGAGTGCTGTTTTTGACTTGCACTCGAAAGGGGTTGTGCATGGGAATGTCGTCGCCAGCAATATTCTGTTCTTTGAACATCAGAGTCAAGACAAGCTTGATTTAGATCAAGTCAACATGCGACAAAGCTTCCTGACATCCCCGGATCTGTTCTCGGATAATGCGACGGAGAGCTCGGAGAATAAGTTTGAGCAGGTGTCACTGTATAGACATCCGCTGGATCCCAGGATCACGAGATATACGAGGCTTACGTCCGAGAGCAAGAGTCTGGATTTGTATAGCTTAGCCATGCTGCTTTTGGAAATTGGTCTTTGGACTTCACTGCAGGAACTCTTCCCAACTGCGTCAGCAATCCCAGAGAATCCTACAGGAGTACTCAAACAGCTTGCTGCACGCTGCGGAAATCTCTACGTCAAGGCAGTGCAAGCGTGCTGGCATGCACCGGAAGACGAGCTAAGTCAAAGAGCACGACCCGATGTCATGCATCAGAAGGTGTTTTGGAAGGTGTCGAAGGCGCTGGATACGTGCTGTGCTATTGATGAGAGCTCGGATTCAGAAGAGAACGAGGAGAGCGATGACTCACCGCCAATGCCTAGCACACCGTATCAGGCATCAAGGTCGTCGACGCCGCTGAGGAGGATGATTAGTGAGCAGAAGCCTGCGCCGATGGCAGCTGTGCCTGTCTCGGCAAAGGCGGAGAGGCCATCGCCGTATAGTAAACCTTCTGGATCTGGTGAGAAGACGGGATGGCCATCTCCTAAACCTGTTGGTATGTGTATCAAACTCGGTCTGTCATCTTGTACTGATTATCATAGTCCCTGCACCGAAAGCTGAGAAGCCTAAGCCAAAATTACGTTCGTACCCATCCATCAGGATCAGCCAAGAACAACTTGACTTCTGGCACGATGGGCTGATGCCTCACATTAACCATGTCCTTCGTGGCTTCTACAAGAAGTATCCGGAGTCTGTTGAGATCAGCTTGGAGAGTATTGGCGAGTCGCCTACGACCACCAAGCCAACCATCCTGGTCATTTGCACAAGTGTCACTAAAGTGCGAAGTATCCTGAAGAAGTCTCTAGTCTACGATAAGTCCGTATTTGGACTGAAGGTCTGTCGAGGAAAGGTCGTTCGATCACGGAAGAGTGGAGTGAGGAGATCTATGGCAAAGGAATTCAGTGGGAAGGCAGCAAACGGCGAGCATCAAGAGCGACCACTCAACGGCGCCTCAATTGGTGCATATGTCGAAGGACATCACCTCCCTCCAGTTTCCCTCGGTGGCCTCATTATGGTCGACGACAAACCCTACGGCATGACAGTCCATCACATGCTTGACGACCCCTCCGAAGGCGAAGATGAGGACCTCGACATCCCAGCCCCTATCCTCCGTTCTAGCGCCTACTCCTCATCCATGCCTGACCTCACGCTCTCCGAGTCTTCAGTGTACGAAAGCGGTGACGAAGAGTACCTATATACACTTTCCGACTACGAATCGGACTTCGATGGCGAAGACGAAGCGGAGTCTGATGTGGATGAGGATGAAGAGGACGGGTATGAGAGTGAGGACGGAATGGAGCCCGGAGATATTAAGGGTATTCCCCAAGGTTGCGGTGACGCATATCTCATCACGCAGCCTGCTATTGACGATGTGGATGAGGATTTTTACCCTAATGAAGAGACACGGGACGAGGATCATCTGGATTCGTTCCATCTCGGCGAGATCTACGCCTCCTCAGGCATTCGAAGAAGAACTGAAAATGACATCGTACACGAAATTGACTGGGCATTGTTTGAGTTTGAATCCGACCGCGCACCAGATGCAAATTGCATTCAGAATGGCTCCCGCTTTTGTCACCAGAAAGAAGGGCAGTACCCGACTTCCGTCACTCCTTCTTCCTCGTTAGCAAATTTGAATGTTCATTGCATGGCACGCACTTCAGGCTTGCAGAGTGGGAGGATTTTGCCGGCAATGGTCATAGTCAAGATCTACGGCCGCCAAACACCGAGTTCGAGTTATCAAGTCGCCGGCAAACTCGGCGTCCCTGGCGACTCCGGCGCCTGGGTCGTGGATAACGAGCATGGAAGAGCGTGCGGGCATGTACTGGCTTGGAGCTCAAAAAAGCGCGTTGCATACATCTGTCCAATGGACGTCTTACTCCGCGATATCGGCGATACGCTGGGTGCTAGAAGCATCAAGTTACCAGGCGGTGAAGAAGTGTATGCGACAACTAAGAATGCTACTCCGACGATAAGGAACGAGCCTAGCTATATTTCTTCGAGTCTGGAAGTGGAGAGAGAGATTGATCTTCATGGCTCGGATGCAGAGGTCGAGAATATGGAGGATGAGTTGGCGGCTATGTTCTCTGGGCTTAAGCTCCCTCCTACGCCGACGCAGATTGATGGGTTGGCTCCGGAGGCTATCGAGAATCTTGCAAACCCCACGCATCTCAGTTTGAATGACAACACCGAGGCGGGAAGAGATGAAGAGGGAAGGAAGAGCTTCATTCGATTACCCATTTTGAGCAGAGATCAGGTGCGAGGTCAGTCAAGGGTTGTGTCGCAGCCAAGAACGACAAACCAGATGGATTTCATGAAATCTGCCAGGATGGAGGGGTGGAGTAGAGTTCAGGAGAGGAATTTGGGGAGTGTTGATGACAATGATGCAGTGGATTTGAGGGCTGCGGTTTTATGACTGGGTGAGAGAGTGAGTCCTTGCTTCAGAATGGGAATTTGGTAACATGAAATGCCAATTGAGGAGAGGAGTTGGGTGAAGAATTATGAAAATGCATTTCTTTGGGTTTTTTTTGGGTATATACCAAGAGTAAATTTGATACTAGCCATCAATCGCAGTTTTACCCTGAAAAGGCCAAATGTTCTATCATATGGTGAAAGACAATTTTCTCAAAAATAAAGTACCGCTGTGTATCTGAAAAGGGGGGGGGG
>AYLM01000644.1:0-11768 GCA_001625345.1 Cairneyella variabilis
GTCACACGATAGCGTTTATGATAGGATCGCCTGCATCCTAGCTCAGAACCTTTCAATCACTTAGGTTGACTCGAGGCGCAATAATACATTTTGATTTGTTCCAATTTCAAGGCGAACGCAAGGCACGCTGGAAGCGGGTTATTCTCGGCCAGGTATGTCGCTTATTGGATAATGGCGGAAAGAAATGGCACGTGAATGACTCAAAATAGTTCGCCCAAGTTTTGCGAGCCATTAGTCAAGGTTGAGGCTGCTCCCCACACTCTTTCTGCTTCCTCATTTCTGTCTGCTGCGTTGTATTATTCTGCGCGCTCTCTCTTTCACTTTGTTTCCGATTTGCACAGCACTTGTTCTTCAGAGCAGTTCTAATATCTCGGTGTCAATAATGTTTTATTCCGTCGCAACTTGTCAAAATTTTGATCGCCTGCGGTACAAACACAATGTCTAAGTTCATCCTGTCGTCAATCTCGCGTAATCCAATCACATCACTCCAAAGCCCCCCTTTCTTCTGGAGTCACTTCCCATAACCCTACATCAACAGAATAGATCAGCATCAAGATTTAAGGAAATTTACTCCCTTTGGTCACATTCATCATGTCAACAGAATTGAGATAGTTGCTTACGTTGTCACCTGGCTGCTGAACGACTGGCGTCGACTGCGTCTCCTCAGATCCAAAATCAACGATTGATTTTTCGATCGCTGACATCGCAAGTTCTCAAAACCTGATCAGCCGGGACGAAATGGTTATGCGTCACGGTCTGCATCCAGTTAGCCAGGCTAAAGTTGGAAATGCCCCAGGCACTCTGTCGGCGGTGTAGCTCAGGGCTGCCTGAGCAAGTGGCGATGTTTCCTTGTGGCCGATAAGGGATGTCATCACATACCTTTCGAGTGTGAGGAACTCAATTGACAATATTGTTGAGAGTTTGGGTTAGACAGCAGTATCTAAGGGATACAAAAGCTCGACGAAAAGTGGGCGACTGAAAGCTTTTTATACTCAACTCGTTCCTTTGCCTCCCATTCCTTCATCGCCAGACCATTCTTCGAATTTGTCATCGCAAGTCATCCCATCGAACTTGCTGGGTCCATTCAGGAAGCTGAATTTAACGCTGGTCCAGCTCTGAGAGGACTGTTTCGCCGCTGAGGTGGATAAACTGATTTCCAATGCCCAGACTCATCTTGAAATCCGCCCACGCGGGGTTTTGTCTGACGTGTTGTGGCAAAGTGGCAAATAACGGAGTCGAGGCCAAGTAGATCTTCATCTATTTCAATTCGGGAGAAGTTCGTTTAAGTTCAGGAGATTATCAACACTCGCCCGATTTCTCTGCTGTCAACCTTGCTGGATTTCCTTGACTTTTGAGCTGCTTTTCTTCATCTTTGCATCGAGGACCTCTAATGAGGTTGTAAATCAATTTTCTCGACTTTGCGGCGCGTATCTCGGCGTCGCGAATGACCTGCAAAATCAAGTAATCCCAATTCCAAATCATATGGGCACACTATGTTCATCGCTCGGATGAGATCTTGATAATACATGGTGCGAGTAGTTGAACCATCGAGAAATGGTTCGATGTCGGCGAAGTTGATGACCGCGCTGTTCCCGAAACTCCTAATCAGGCAATTCGAGGCTGACATCGATGAATGGAAGCTGGGATATGTTGACACTTTCCAAAAAAGTCCAAGATGTCGGAAAAGATACTGAAATGAGTTCGAAGTAACAGAAGAGAGAACATTTATATGGTTGGGCCTTCCAGAAAATCACCTTGAAGACAGAGCCATTTATTATTAGCTTCCAACGAATGCCAAAGGCTCACTAGTTATTGCACGCGCATGGCAATAGCAATAAAAGTATTCCTCGGAGAACATATACCATCGCTTCTGGAAGTTGAGTACTTGAGTCTGAAGAGAGAAACGCAACGCCACGGCAAGACCTGGCAACAAAGCTGAGTGAAGAAACTCATATTCACCCCACCACATACTCAACATAAGGCGTCACAACCACCGGATTCAACAACCCATAATCCTGCGGGTCCTCCGCCTCGCTCTGTGGCGGCGACCCTACCGTCCTCAACTCCGCCCACATCGGCCTCAACCGATTCTGAAGTGTCGTAGACACAACTGCCTCCACCTCATTCACCCCAATCCTTAGATAATCCCCAATATCTGCTTTAGCCCATGCAAGATCCAGCGGAGGTAGAGTTTGTCCATTGATAGAGACTTGAATCGTGCTGACGATTGCGCCGAAGTCGATGAATGCACCATCGGCGCCGGAGCTTGGAGGCCAGAGGAAGGAGGTACTGTAGTAGCCGAGGCCGCTTATATTCTGAAGGCCTGGGATGTTTTGCCATGAGACTAATTCGGATAAGAAATGGGTGGTGTTGGACTTGACTGCGACTGGTGTGATATCGTAGAGGTCGGAGGGAGGATCCCAGCTTTCGACGATGAGATTCCAGTTAGAGAGCTTGAAGGGACCTGCATCTGTTGAAGGTAGGCTGTATTTTGACCCGTCAGATGTTGTGAGGCTAAGTGAAGAAGACCCTGATGCGCCGACTTTGGCTACAAGTCCCTTGCTCGCAGCATAAGCTGTCACAAGGACATGACTCGAACAACTGGTGAAATGCTTGGATGGTGGGCTACTGCCACTGAGAGCTTGCTCAAGAAAGCAACGACTGTACTCTGATTGCCAGCCAATTGGAAGAAAATCGTTGTCGTCGTTTTCGACGTCGTGTAGTTAGTGATGGGTGTTTGTTCACCAGTCCAGGCGTCGAAAAAGTATGGGATCCCGGTGCTTTGGAACTCGACGGTACCTTCGCTGTATCCACCATTGAACGGTACTGGATATGGCGCATCATTGTACAAGTAGACGTATTCAGCGCCTTCCGATTCATCATGCCGCCAGTAGCTGTACCAAGTGTCGTTAGCACTGATTTTAGTGAGAGGCGTTATTGATAAAGACATCAATGCTGATGCCAAGCCAGCAGTTGTAATGATATGGACATTCGGCAGGAATGTGATGCTCTTTATAATGTTACCAACAGTTGCGAGGCTGCTGGTGTTGGCTCCAAAAGCCATTGAAGTCGGGATACCTCCGAAGAATATGATTGGCAGGCCAGCCTTCGCAAAGTCCTCAAGTCTCATGAACCCATTCAGGGTCATAGAGTCATTGACTCGAACTACCAAAGCTTTGTAAGCCGGTCCAGCTGGTGCGAGTATTCCATTCTCAACATAGGCGTTGGGAAGATTGAAATTGTCCGGGCTCAGATATTCATAAGAGTAGCCTACATGAGTGAGACTGATGGAAAAGTAATCAGAGCGTGGTTTTACCTGCGGTAAGAAGATCTATGGGCATGTAACTCGTAACAATACCCTCATATGAAGTGTTCTTATTCCAGATGGCAACATCTAGACGCGGGACACCCGACTGGAAGAGATATTGCATCCGAGCGACCCAATTCACGGTGTCGGAATAGAACTCCCACACTGGAAGATGACGGCCATGCATCTCTGAAAAGAGGTAGGCAAAAGTGGTAAAACCAGGCCAGGTTGTGTTTCCGTACTTCAGAAGATCAGAGAATGACTAACCCACTTGGGGTGTGAAATTACCTGGCCAGAATATGGTGCGCCGTGAAAGACGAATTGGTTGATTCCCGCCGCAATAGAGCGCTTCACTGCAAACAAGAGTTCTGGTAGCACTGAGGCGTAGTCTCTCTGTTCCTTCACGCCAAGTTCGCTGGAGATTATTCTCTTGCCTGCCAGGTTCGCTGGGCCGACATATTGGCGATACCCGTCTACGAGATTCGAAAATCCGAGGGCCTCACATTCTGGAGCGTTCACATATGGGATATCAAGTTCCTATGGCGATGTGAGAAAAAATATAAATTACATGTGAGGTATTACTAACCATATCCAAAGGCAGATTGTATCCAACTTGTACCGAGGACTGAAGATTGAGATAGCTGTTTGTCCAGGTCGTGAGTCCTTCAAGATACTGTGAGTAACATATTCCCAGCTATCTACGTCAGTATTGCAGCGGAAAGATTTCTAACCCACTTACTGTTTCACGGTAATCGTTGATATGACTTACTCCAGCATCAGGTTCATCAGTGGTCCACCATGTGGTCGGGGTTCCGTACCCATCTCCATTGCCACGCAACAACAATGGGACGAATTTGTTGATGCTGTAACCCACTGTATCAGAGAAGATGGTGGGCAGGTCTTTCGTCCAGTAGACTTTAGATAGGATTTCGTAGCTATCCTCCCAGGCATAATTGCCAACTTGCTCCTGGATTTCTTTGGTTCCATCGATCAACACGTACTGCTCCCAAAAGTCGGTCGTTGTCTTGGCTCCAAGAGCTGAATAGTGATCTACAGCGAAGGATCCATTCTCAACGAAGTTTTGAGGGATAGTTTGTGGGCCCTGAAGCGTCAACGGACTAGCTGCTGCTCTGTAATTGGAGTGGACGAGATATACCGCGATCATATCATATGCGCTGCCATTGCCACTTGCTTGGAATTGCAAAGATATGGTTCCGTCCGAGGATACTTGCTCCGTAACGTCCTGCAGAGTGGAATATGCAAGTGTATGAACGCTTACATTGGTAAGAACATCTGTAAAACTTGCGCCTTTCGCCTGAATAGTTTCGCTTGTTGTAACGAGCCCAGTGGTCAAGGAGACAAGCGGTCCAGTACCCCACCCTGGAATAACACCTTGAAATTTTGACCAGCTGGGATGGAAATATTGAAAGAACAGAGGTCCCACATAAGGCCGTCAGACCCTTCCACAGCTGGAACGCCCTGGCCTTGATTTGGACCAAAGGCAAAGTCCATAATCATCCCGTTTTCTTGAATCGTCTGAGCAAAGAACTTGAAGAATTTCTCTGGTGTGTAGACTTAGTGCATAAGTCAGAAAGAAAAGTATGAGGTTGTCTTACGCCATGCTGGAGTTCCCCACCCATAGATTGACCAATCTACGGAAGCGAGTGTTGGAAGGCCGTAGTTTCCAGTGCCTCCATACAGAAAGTAGCCTAGGCATTCAAGACCACCAGCCCCAGCATCTTTAAATCCTCTGATATCTTCTGCAACGCTGGCTTGATCCACGGATGCGTCCGGAATCCAGTAGCGGAATCTGGGTCGTACCGAGCTTGAAGGGTTCTGGAAAGTCCCTTCTGCAATAGCTGCGTTGACAGCGTCGTCGGTATGGTCGGCGGGCAACGAAAGCATTTGAGTTGGTGCCAATAAAGCAAGCACAAATATCTTGGTCAAAACCTGTCTGGGGGTCAGATCTATAGCCGGCGATATTTTTGCTTTCACTTACCTGTTGGAACATTTTGCCCAATGCTGCAAATGTTCGTTGCAGTGACGTAGTGCTCCTGCTTTCAGGTTGTCCCCGCCTAAACCTGGGCAGATCATCTCCTTAAGACTATTTCGTTTGATATTTGACCCCTCATCTCATCTTGCGGCGAGTCTTGCCGAGAATCTTTCCGATGAGATCTGTCTCGCATGAAGATTGCATCTTGCATGGCTCTCAGAACAGAAGCAGTGCTTCGCAGTATTGATGGTCCGAAGATTGGTGGAGAAGAGAGCATATTTAGTTGACCCCGCGGCTGGAAAGTGGGAATATGATGTGTTTTATTGCGCGTCGCTGCCACTTGAAACCACAAAAAAATAATTCACAAAAGGTAGGGAGGCAAAGACGTTCTCGTACTCGGGTTCCCCACAATTGTGTCTGCCGAGTCATGCAGACAAGGTCAAATGCAAACAGCTCCCGAATTGTCTCTTATCAAGCTCAGAGAAGCCTTCCAATTGGGCAATTAGCATTATCCTTAGACACAAGCACTTTTAGACGCCCTGAATATCGGGATCAATGTTCCGAGCAATGGAGGTGTAAGTACTACCCCACTCATTCTTCCCCACATAAACCCGGCAAAGATCCCAAGCGCAACACCGGGGCAGCTATGATGAGCCAACACCAAAACTTTGGATATATATATTAACCCGAAATTGCGAGCCGTAACTAGAGTTCCTTGATGCTTGACCGAGTTGAGAAGTGGCTTTGAGCTCTGAGTCACGTGGGGATACCCATAATCAAGACGAACCCGTTCCCCACCACATCAAGAAGAAGCTGGCAGGATGCCACCTGCTTCTGCACTTGGTATTTTGAATTATGGACACGGGTTTAGTGAAGAAACATAGTGGCTGTAGTATATATTGGCAATCTGGACAGGAAAATTGCTAGCTCAGCTGGGTTGTGCAGACATATAGGCATTATACAGTGAGACTTTGCTGTTATTGAGACGTCTATTTGCCTCAATAATTATAGCTAGACAAAAGGCTCTGCGAAGATAGATTCAATAGGCTGAAGAGTCATGTCTTGGGCAATGAAAGGGTGTCCCTCCACCACCTAGCAGAATGATCCACTGAGTCAAAAGATCCAACCCATACTCATTATGAAGAACGAAAAGCCACATTGATTTCGCTTCTTTTTCTACTAGGGAAGAAAAGAAGACCAATCTATGGAAAACTCCACAAACATGCAAGCAAAGCTAATGGCATTCCGTGGTTCGTTAAAGGGAAGTGAGCTTCAGCAAGCTCCAGCGAGAGTCGAAACGAGGACAAAGTATGAGGCGGGGCAACAAAACCAAAGCTTTAGAGATCCCAGAGAGCGGGTAGAAATCGTGCTGAACATGAGGCATTGAAGGCTCGCCCAATCTGCCGAGCCAAGTGCATTATTCACGTGACCAAGCCTTTGCCTAGGACATATAGAACGAGCAAAAGTGCCCACAGCTCACCCCTAACAATTACAATTTGATGCACATCATCTAAGGCCGGTCCATTCTAAACTTTTACCATTCAAAAGGAGTACATCTTGACTTTCGTGCCGGGAGACTGCAACTCACGTGATGATAAATGGACTAATTATTTTTTTCTTAGGCTTTATGGAACAACTCCTATAGAAACAGATTGTTCAAGACACAATATAACATCCCGAGAAGATTTAAACTAGGTAAAACGATTGCTTTGACTTCGCCTGGGCCCAAAGCCCTTATCTTCGTGGGGTTTGACCTCGCCATCAGGCTCGTTGGCGCGAAGTGGTGGAGTGAGATGATGCTTCAACAAGGGCGTTGGAGGGGGACCGCATAACGATGGAATGGCGATCGCATAATTCATTTCATGCTTGTTATTATTGTCTGCGGCATGCTGGATCTTGCGTTGTCGATGGCTGTCTTTGCTTCTCGAGCCGTGGACGCCTGTCCTCCCTGACCCCGCCGCTGGCGTTGAAGAGCCACGGTCCTCTATTGAGGGTAGAACAGCACTGCCGTTCCTCTCAAATCATTGGCAGAACATTCAGCGAATGGCTCTGAATGGAATCAGAAGTCCTCCATGTGCCAAGTACAGAGCTTATGACGTTCAAGCAGCGAGGGTCCGAGGGGACGTTGGTATAAGAAGCGTCTCCTCGCCCTCCAGGTCTCGAGTAGCTTGATCTTCCTCAAGTATTTCAGCTTCCCTCGACCATTCATTCATCATCTGTGCAGTATTCCAAAGGGTATGTTGGGAACGTTCGTTTCCCGTGACAGCCAGTACGGAAATGCCCACGTGGGGTCGAATCACAAATTATTCCTTACAGCAACATAACATGAAGCTATTTCGAACAGAAAATGGTGCTGATTCCTCTGCAGGCTATCTCGCTTAAGATAATCATCCCGGCCGGTCGCATTTGAGGTTCTCGCGATGTTTTCGACCCAGAATCTAACGCCGTGCGTCGCATTTGGAGACGGTGAGGTCCAACACCCACCAAAGGAACAACGAGATAGTGTAAGTGCAACAATCAATGCAATTAATGCGCAAAACGAAAAAGTTAAAGGAAACAATTAACAGAACCAATACTGATTGATTCTGATTATTATAGGGATATGGGAATTAATTGTGTGTTGAACGTTGATGCGAGGCGCAAGTGGGAGGTGCGTGGTTCAAGCGAACTTTGAAGGGGCAAAGTGAGATTGGATTTTTGAAGCTGCGAAGGCGACCTCGGTGAGCAGTGCGATTCCAACACTGAGAGTGGGGTGGGCAAAACCGTAGTTTACTCGTAATTGGCAAGGACTTAATTCCTTAAATATGAGGCCGCCACATCCCCTGATTTTGATTTGCGCTAAGCCTAAAACGGTACTAGTACCTCTGGACTTTTAGTTTTGGCCCTGTGCTCCCCTGAATTTGCAGGGGGAATTGACTTCCAAATTTTTACCTGATCGGTACTCGGGCATCGCTTAACACCTGCTAGCGTGACAAAACTTATCCGCTGTACCACCGTAAGCGGCGAGAGGACTTTCCGGTTACCTTCGCGTATGCAAAAGCTCAGGCACAATTCACTCGCGGTAATGCAAGCCTGATGCAACCCTTCGAAACTTGACTCTTTCATAAACTTGTTACTACGCACAGTTACTTAAATGCAATTAACGTAATGCATCTACAGATGATACTTGCTCGCATTTGAACGTATTTAATTTTTATGTAAGTTTCGTGGTAGGTTGTGTTTTTGAAAGTCAATTCAAGTGTTAATGCGACGAGCTCAAAATCGAAGGGCGTGGAGTCAAAATAATTACTAAGAATCTGAGTCCTGAGCACGCTAATAAGTCAGCTGGATCATGCGTAGGGGATCCTCTTTTGATGGCCGTGAGAATCAGTTATAGATAACACAGATACTGTATTTAAATTTCGCTAATGCCTGTTGTCTGGAATACAGCCACCGAAATGACCGAAGCCTATATCCTTATACAGCTGGATCCAGCTGAACCTATTACCTTTATACTATACAGCTGAGCTGTAGTAGCAATTTAGCGTGGAACTACCTCACTTTCCAACACACCTTGCCCCCTTCTCTCTGGGTTAGGGTTCGAGCAGCGGAAGCCTACACCGATCTCCCGACGCTTCCCGGGTCATCGGAAACGAGGACTGGATTCAATCGCCCCCCACGGGAACGGAAGAGGGCTGCCGTCGGTATCTGCCCCACGGAACCATTAATATAATGGTTAAGAACCACGAAACCCTAGCAACCATAGAGGATACGGATATGCATAAATAATATATTTTCGGATCTCGGCCCTAGACTGCCAAGAGTTTGATTCGTAGAGTCAACGTGTATTAAACGCCACCTGACCTTAAATCCTCGTTTGTATTGGCCTGCGGACGATTCGCTTGATGCTGCCGAATCGATGCACTGTATTATTACGTTTATATTACAAGGTTATTCCTCATTATGGTGAAAAGTGTGACATTCCAAAGAACTCAAGTCTCATTACTAGGAACTGTTTTCATGTAAGCGGTGGGTTTTCAATTTGTTTCTCCGTCTCAATCTGCAGAGCAGTCATTCAGGCTGTTGATTCCAGAGGCAATGCGGGGTCATCGGCTTAGGTTATTTATTTCGTCTTGAAAAGGAGTCGGATCTTGTCTCCGAATTCAAAAAGAACCAGTACAGATTCAGTGGCAGGAGAGCCTATTCCTCTTCGAGGAGCAATCCTTTCTTCCGTGGAAGAAATGACGAGTACTAGACAAAGCATATAATAATACTTGCTATTCTCAGCAGGGGAGGGGAAGGAGAGCAAAGGCTATAATTACAAGCTGTTTCTTCGAGTTGCCCTCATCACAACCAGATTCCAGATTGGTCTCCATTACCGAAGTTAGCATTCATTCACAAAGCAATAATTGTTTTAAAATGCTCCCTATCATCCTTGAAATAGCCTTTTTAAGCCTGTATGCCCAAGCGGTATTAGCCCAAACAAGCTGTGCGGCGATATAGTAAGTTTCACACAGAATCTGATTTGACTTCCAACCTGAGAACCCGCTCTATCCAGTGATCAATGCGGTGGGATCGGTTACAGTGGGACAACTTGTTGTGAGGGTGGAGGTACCTGTTCAGAACTCAATTCGTACTATTACCAGTGTATTCCGGGTACGGTAAGAGAAAGCAGAAGACTATATAGTTTTATATTGTCTCACTATGTCCAGGCAACGACTACGACTACTGGTTCGGTAGGAAGTTCAACAATTGCTACCTCAGACTTTACTACGACCACATCATTGGATGAAGGTTCAACAGCTACACAGGTTCCATACCCATCCGCTAATGCCAGTTCCTGTGGCGATTCCTGGGCTCTCGTCGACAATGTTTGTTGCCCGTACTACTGTCTTTCTAACAACGAGTCTTCAAGCTGTGACCCCTGCAGCGGTTCATGTGGTAGTCCGAACGCGGCGGATTGTATGTCTGGCACAATGTGTAAGTTAGCGGTTTTCCTCATTTGATCCATTCCGCTGCTTCTGTCATCTCTTTATTCTGCATCTTCATATAATTCTAGCTCCTAGACTGGTGCTGACCACCGCACAGGGGGCGAACAATTCACCGTAGGGACAGATGAAGAATGGCATTACAGTGTAAGAAGCCCGTCGACACAAGATTTCACATGCTCATATTAAAACAGCGCTCGACCCACTATGGACTTAGTAGTGCAGGTGCTTGTGGTTTTGGTTTATATAGCCTTTGTACACAAGGAAGTACTACTGCCAGCTGGACTGACCCGATGCTTGGAGATACTTGCACCGCCTTTTGCACAGCATATCCACTCCTTTGTCAAGATCCATCGGGTGTCACTTTGAGAGGCAATTTTGCCGCTCCAAATGGTGATTATTATACGCAGGTACGTGGTAACCCTTTACTTCCAATGCTGCTTCTTACTTGCTATGTCACAGTTTTGGTCATCGCTTGCTAGTGAAGGTAACCCTGATAACTATCTATCTTGTGGTGAATGCTTCGAACTAGTCATGACATATCCAAACGGCTCGGAATATGTTGTTGGTGACCCCGGATATACGCCCCCCATTTATCTTGAGATTGTGGATAGCTGTCCCTGCAATGCTAATCCGAAATGGTGCTGTAAGTTCCCTTGCAAGTCCTTGCACATTAATTCTATCATCAGTAATCTTTGTGTCACGTTATATCCGCTAATACTGTCCAGGTGGTCCTGGTGACGATCACTGTGGAGAAATAGATTTCACATACGGTTGTCCGCTTCCGGAAGGAAGCCATCACATGGACTTGTCTGATATTGCCATGGGCCGATTGCAGGGTAACGGGAGCCTGGCGGCAGGCGTTATCCCTACCATGTATAAACGCGTCCCCTGTCCAAAGCCTGGCAACGTCTATATCTGGCTGCAGTCAGGTGCAGGCCCTTATTACTTTTCCCTCTCTGCAGTCAACACCAACGGAGTCGGCTCAGTGACGAGCATCGAGTTCCTGGGAGCTGGGGAGACCGAGTGGGTTGAGCTGATACGTAACCCGGACTATACGAGTAGCCGCCCTCAGGAGCGGTACGGTGCTTGGGTGCTTCCACAGGGCGATGGACCTATCAGCCTGCCCATTGGACTCAGACTTACTTCTCCCAATGGGCAGCAAATTGTGAGCGAGGCTGCGATTACTTCATTTACGCCTCCAGCAACTGCGCCAGATGGATTTTGGTATATCGACATTGGGGTACAATTCACGTAACATGGCGGAGGTAGTCTTCCTCTTCTATTGGTTAGGGATTTTCTCTGAGTTATTATAAAGCACATTCAACTAACGAACCCTTGGTCATAAGTCTGTGTATACTCCATACCTTCAATAATTGAATATTTTTCATTTATTTAAGAGTTATTCAGCTTTTATATATTATTACTTTGAATATCCAATATCTTTGTTCTGTAATTAAACTATTAATTTATTTTCAATTCAGGTTATTCTGTTTTTTCG
>AYLM01000645.1:0-28474 GCA_001625345.1 Cairneyella variabilis
CAGTGGCAAGGGTCAGGAATTTTGAACTGATGCTTCGTATAGGGGCAGCTACTACAACTATAAGTAGTTCTATCTGCTGCCATAGGTAGTTTAGAATATCATCACTTCTTCTTTCCACTCTCCAACTAAATCCCCGTGTGCCGGAAAATTAAAGATATATTATTCATTATTTTGCTCTACAGCAACCATATCTGCGCCCTGTTTCCAGCGGGTTCTAAAGCTCACTCCTGCAGACCCTTCCATATACTCATTGCCACCTTCAAGCTCTATAATAGCTTCAATATGAACCTTAATTTGGTCAACCCAGCACTGAATCCAGTCCTGTGGCATATCCTCCCAGCACTGCAGCCATCTCCTCTCTAGTTCTTTCTTATTTGTCAACGCACTACGCTTAGTAGTCTGCTGCTTCATATGCCACCACGTAGGCTCAATAGCATTTAGGTCAGGAGAGTTCCCAGGCCAGAGAATCTTAGGCACCTTCCATAGATCAAAAACTGGTTTGTTGTAGTCTGATGCATGGCAAGAGGCACCATCTTCTTGGACAATACTATCAGGGTAGGCAAGTGTGTGGCATTTAGCGAAGGGAAGAAGCTTCGTCTTGAGAATAATCTCCTGATATCTATACCAATCAATTCCTCCTTTACCCTTCATCTGCGTAAAAGCACCAGTCTTACGCGTGTGCTTCCATATAGGTTTTTTCCTAGGCTTATTCCTTAAGCCAATGCGCCATATGCTAGTTGTAATCTCCCACATTCGTCAATTGGTCTCTTTAATAGCTGCATTCCGGGCTGCTAAGTCCTTGATAGCAGCACGCGCCTCTGCTGCAGTCTCGTCCTTCCAGATATGACAAGGGCCCTTCTCATAGTATGAAAAACATCCCCAAAACATAAACTCCTTTGCACCCTTCCACCAACGGCGAATGCAATGAATATCATATTTATCTTCTGGCCTTCTCCAAATCCTACAGCGCCCTCTTCTATGTCCTAGAACCATGCTTGTTTCATCTGTCCAAATACATTCCTCTAGTCAAAGTCGCGACATTTCAAACAGAAGTCAAGCCTCTTCTGCTTCATCTCCTTTGTTAAGGCTGGCTTAACTGTGTGTTTAACTGATCAATATCCTGCTCGTTTGATAAATCGCCAGACTGTCAAGGGGGCGGCTTGACTCCAGCCTTTGCTCCAAGATCAGCATAAGAGTACTGACGCATTGTGTCATTCTTTTCTAGAAATTTAATAATCTTCTTTTGAGCGTCATCTTGTAGGACAGTAGGTCACCAGAGCGTGGCGCGTCTGCTACAAATTGGGCGAGAATATGAGAGGAAACAAGAGGGTCGAATCCGCGTTCTCGTGAGACGCGTCTCCAGCGCTTGAGGGAGGAATCAGAGACCCCCATCCAGTCGAATATCTCCTTCAGTTTGACCCCATATTCATAGAGTGTGAGGGCCTGCACGGGTACGCCAATATCATAGTTGATTGGAGACATAATAGAGGTGTGGATACTTAAGTTCAGGCTACTGGAGAGTTAGCATGAAGCTATTCAGACGAAAAATGGAGAATCGACCCCCTTCTGCCTTGACATTTCTTATCTGGAAGTGCTCAGGATGCTCAGGCTCTGATCAAGTATGCTCACCCTCAGCCCAGATTAAAGCAGTAGCAGCTTAGGTCCGGCGACTAAAACGGAATCAGCGAGGATGAGATTAGAGTCTGACTTTCCTGGTAACGCGGTTTAGTTAGCACCGCCGTCTTGCTCAGGCGCTACTCACCCTCGCCTCAACTTCTGCTTAGGGTTACTCAGCCGCGCTCCTACTCTCTCTTTCTAGCGATCAATCATGGTAAAAGAGAAGTTCTGAGGAATAAATTTTATGAACTATATCATTAAGTTCATCCTTTAGAGTCCGTGACGCAGAAAGTGAATCAATAAGCACGTTGGTTCCATGACGCTCAAAACTCGAATGAGTTGGAGTGCAAATACTTTTTTCCTCTTTGTCTCATCCCTTACCATTTGATTTGTCTCTGATCCTTTAAGTCGCATAAGTAGCGAGACCTGTCCAGCTGATGATGCAGCGATTAGGGCATGATCACGTGTCAGGAGATGGTGCCTTCACTTCTTGTCTCGATTTGGAGACTTTGAAATGTGTTCTAAGATCTTTGGACGACTCCCTTTTCCTCACCACGCGCACTTCTAGACTACCATTCGCATCTATTGTCGAGGTACGCACTCTTTTCAGCTGCGGTGCGCTGATTGGCTGCATCCATATTTAGGCATCAGCTGAAAGAAGGCAATATTTTTGACATGGATGTTTTCCACTTTGTCTTTTACCATGTACCAAAGGACACATAGATTCGAACTAGGCACACTCAAAAATAAGGGACTCAAGGATATTTATAACTGCGAAACGCCTGGCAAACCCTTGAAGATAAGATCGTCAATTTGACGTATAGCCTCGAGGCTCGATTTCATCTTACCATGACCAAAGGTTCCCAATCGAAAAGCTCAATGCTTCGCAAATTCTGGCATACTCTGGTGACAAAGAATCGAGTCTGGTTCACCCAGAAATGTCACCTCTGCAAGAACCTTTCGGCCCAGGAGCCGCTATTAACGATATATTACGACGACCTTTTCGGCAGTGCCGAAGCTGGATGTCCGGGTTGCAAAACTCTTCTTCGTATATGCGAGCGCTTTACGCCTGTTGGTCTTGAAGATGGTATCCTCCTCGATATTTATATCAATTCGCACTTTCGTGGTGGTGAACGTTATGCTGTGGATTTGGAACTACCTGGATGGAATGAGGTAATTGGATTGAGCGTCATGCCAGGTAATGTCCCACTTTCCGTAGAAGGTGTGGCCACTTTGACTAAAATCATCAGGAATGCCGAATCCGTATAATCTACCTATTGTGGTCGATTCGATTTCTGCCTCCTCTGGCAAAAGGTCCCAACCGCTTGGACCTAGCATACCTGACCTCCCAGCTGTGGCTGAAGGTTCTAGTCGCCTGGTTCCTCAAAGAGTAAACTCAATCCATGAGAACGCCCGAGAAGGCTCTACCCAGGCTGAAAGAATTTCACGCAGGTCTGGTAAAGCGAGACTGCAGTTTGCAAATGAACAAGGCCCAAAGCCACTTGACCCGTCTTGCTCAATTGGCGCACGCTCAATTAACTCCTCTATTTTCCAGATTCAACTTTGGCTACAGGATTGTCTTGAAACCCACCGGCTGTGTAAATCTGCTTCGAATGCGCGTTTACCGGCAAGGGTTCTACATGTTGGACAAACCGACCAGTCGAAAATCTTTTTAGTAGAACCTCATGACAATGCCGCATATATATGCCTATCGTACTCCTGGGGCAAGTCTGAGTTCTTAAAACTTACAACCGAGAATCTACAAGCGTGCAGAGAAGGGATTCTTGTCGACAGCCTCCCAACCAGCTTTCAGCATGCCATCGAAGTAGCACGCCGCCTAGACGTCAAGTATGTCTGGATTGACGCGCTATGTATTCTGCAAAACGATAAGAAGGACTGGGAAGTAGAGGGATCAAAAATGGCCGACATCTATCAAAGTTCTCTCTTAACCATAGCAATGACGAATGGAACAAATCCTGACCAAGACTGTCTGCCAAAAATCGAAATCGAAACGATAGATTCAATCCAGACTCGCTTGATCTTCCATTTCCTAGATAACTATTTGCCAAATAACTTCTACTTTCCTCTGACAGAACGAGCTTGGGCTTTCCAGGAAAGACTTCTTGCTCCTCGGGTACTGCATTTCGGACCCCATGAATTGTTTTGGGAGTGCTTGTCGGGCGAGAAATGCGAATGCGGAAGAACAGTAAAGTTCCGAGTCAACAAGCAGGATTTCTCTCGTCTTCTTGTACAGGAAAGCAATGACAGACCAGATGTCCAGTTGGACAGATTCTGGCGTTCTATTGTTGAGTTCTACTCAAATCACAAGCTCACCTTTGAAACTGATCGGTTGCCCGCGCTAGCTGGAATAGCGGCCGCTATGCAACATATTCGTCCCGGTACCTACCTTGCAGGTCTTTGGAGCGATTCTCTTGCCCTTGACCTGTTATGGCGACCATCTGCTGACATCGGTACAAGATCATCTAGCTCGCCCTCGTGGTCTTGGGCAACTATCAATGGCTCAGTAGAGTATTGGCCCTTTTCAAAGCATGCTCAGACGACTATCGAGTGTGAAATCGAAGACTTCAACTGTGAACCAGATGGCACTTCCATGACAGGAAGGATTAAGTCTGGTTGGATAAGACTGAAGTCCTCGATGGTGGAATGCAATTTGCGAAGGGACGGGGTTATTGTCCTCGCAGACAAGGGGGCATTACTACGGCGCAAACGCGACTTTGAGGGTGTGTGTTTCAATTTTGATACAGCGACTAAAGGCCTAGAGTTTACATTCTACATCCTCAGGATGACCAGTTGGCAAAATGAGGATATCCCAGTCAAGGAGGGATATTATGGCGAAGATTGTCTTCTTTTAGGGCCGGTCGATGAATCTGGCACTCTTTTTGAGCGCATAGGGTTCGCCGGTCACGAGGAGCATGTGCTGCCTTTAGACTGGTCAGCCGAGGAGCGTCGCGTTATTACAATTTGGTAGACGCAGTTGGCAACCTCTTTAGTCGTGAGAATGCTGCTCAATCCATTGCTATTGGCGGGCTGAATGTTCAAGAGAAAGCGAGCAGTGAACTCCAGGTTTATGATATTGATTATGAGATTCAAGCAAAGTTTCAGCTAGAGAGTGCCGAGTTTTCATTGATTGTTTAATGTGGTTTGGTGCTGACAAGAGTGGTAGTTGCAGTAGGAATGTTTTGAGCATGGAGGAGAGCGGACTTCGTCGAAGACTATAGGGCCTTCCCAGAAGCTTGGGACGAAGAGAATTGTTGGAGTAATTTTGGGAGCAAAATTCTTGTCAACAAGCTCGAAAGCGGGCAATTTCTGAGAGTAATAGACATTTTGAAAGAGTATAGAGAATTTATAGATATCTTTGGGAAGACAAAGGGAGGCTGCTTATGCACCAAGGAACGGTAAGGCTGAGAATCGCATAACTTGAACCGCTTGGGGTTCGCTCAAAACACGAGCCGCGGGAGGATGATTGATCGAGATCTCTTGCCTGAATCATATCGACGCCAAAGTCTCTGATTGAAAGCCTCCATACCTGATGAGTCTCGCTACGATGTCAGCTCTAGGAAGGCGGAAGCAAATTCACCAATCAACGTTACCGTAGTGCTGACGTGAGGAGAGCTGTCAAACGTGACAGCCACTTGAAAAGACAAACTCCTTCGAATAAATGGGCCGCATCCGTATGATTTCGACAAATGAAACTTAAAACTCGCCTTGTATATCGCATTCGAAAGCAGCCACAATCTCAACGCAACAACGAATATCCGACTAAGTGACTCTACTCTTGACGGCAAAAGTCTTCAGCTCGATAGTCTGGCTAGCTGTTCTTGCAGATACTCTAAGACAGCTAGAACCTTCTCGTCTTCAAATCGTCGTCCTACTAGCTGCAGCGAGATTGGCAATCCATGGAACTCGTCCGCCTCATCTAGAAACGGTCAGCATGGCAGAAAAGTAAATGAGAACTGTGGCGTACATAACGTCCAATGGTCCGCATCGACGTCTGCCATAGGCGTGAAGCCATTCGGTTGAACATCCTTCTCTTTATCCACTTGGCTCACGGGAAACACCACAGCTGGGTAATCCAGGAGATTCCACTGGCTGGTATACGCCCAATACTTGGCGGTGTCATGCTTTGGAGCAACACCAGGTCCCGCAGGACACAAGATCACATCCACCATTCCTTCCAATTGGCCTTCAGCGTTCACTCTCGTGGCGCTGTCGTTCCAGATCTTGGCATATTCTTTTCGATACTCTTCTCTTTCCTCCTGCCAGTAGTAAATCTTTTGAGGTGAAAGCTTTTTTACGCATGGGTTCTCCTTGATCATCCATTTAGTGAGAGGCCGCCATGGCTCTCCGGATTCTGACATTGTGGCTGCGTCTTCGGCTCCGCCGTCAGTAAAATAGAGGCTTGATACGATGGCCCAAGCCTCGTCATGGAGGTATGGTTTCCAGTCCACGACCTCAATATTTGGAATCGTTTTCAGTTTATAAACGACTTCTTGCAAGGCGCGAGTAATTGGTGGATGTGGAGTGACTACCCCGTCATTCCACATCACGCCGATCTTGAGAGGCTGATGATCAGAGATCCGACATGATGAATTCCAGGGCATAGGGATCAAGGCTGGTTCAGCAAGCCATGGCTTGGCGTCGATGACGGTCTTCATGAAGAGTCTGATGCCTTCGAGGCTGGTACTCAGTGGTCCAATGACACCTGGTATGGGATCTGCACCTGCCATGGTTGAGCACCATCCGTCTGTGGGTATGCGGAAGGCCGTTGGCTTGAAGCCATAGATGCCACAGTTGGCTGCTGGGCTTCTGATACTACCTGAAAATGTCAGCGGTCATACATCGAGTTTTTGGGACTAGTCATCACCTCCTATATCACTGCCAATCCCGAGACAACTACCCTTCATTCCTATCAACGCTCCTTCCCCACCACTGCTACCACCTGCTGACACATTCTTGTTGAAGGGATTAGTTGTGACTCCATACAGATTGCTATCCGTTTCCAAATGCATCATACTCTGTGGCTGAGTGGTTCTTGCAAAGAACACTGCTCCCGCTTTCCACAAAATTTGGAGGACGTGAGCATCTTCGGTGGCGCTTTTACCCCACCATGCAACGTATCCAGCATTCAGACCAAGATCTTTCATCCCAATCATTTCCTTGACGCTGATTGGCAAGCCATGGAGTGGGCTGACGGGGTGTCCCTCATTCTTGAGGAAGTCGTCGAGCTCCCGGGCTCGGGTCAAGGCTTGCCCTGGGAGCAGCTCTGTGATGCAATTTGTCTGAAGACTTGTCAATCTCCACAGTCCTCCAACTGCCAAAGTAGTAATAGGGACTCACAAGCTTCTGGGCAGTGCTAGCTCTTCGAAGAAAGGCAGTCGTAACTTCTGTTGCACTCAGCTCTCCTGCAGTAAGATACTTCAGCAACTTCTCTGGCAGCATTTCCGTGATGTCGAGATCATGAGAATGAAGAACCCATTTAGGTACGCCAGTGGAATCTTTCGATGCAGTCTCCAGGATCTCAGGAACGCCAGGGACTCGGCCGATACCGGCATCTCTGTACTCCTGTGCCTCTCTGGCTACCTCTTGCCAGGGTCGCTTTGGCTTTGACTTGGGAGGCATCCTTAACCAAGAAATCATGAAGAGGCTCAAATTAGTTTCATGGTGCTCAGACCCAATGCCTCACAGGCAAATCGGTCGGGAAATCCCTTTGACGGGAAAGACGAGCTGCTGCCTAGACACCGACATCTCACCCAGTCATTGTTTGGGGGTAAACCTTATCTTCAGCTGTGCTGAGGGTGACAGGGTTTGTTTCACCATTCAAAGTTTTGTTGCACGTCGAGTTATTTGCTTTTTGCAGACAAATGAGGCGGAGTCACGGAAGACACGGAGGACGTACCAATTCTGCTCGGAAGAAGTCGAAAAGGGAAATAAGCTTACGGATGACTTCAAGCGAATGAACCCTGAAATCATGGGGTACAGATCATGTGGCGATAAGATCGGCGATAAGTGAACTTCAGGCTTGATTTCCCGTACGACGCTTCACGCTATTGACGATGCGCATGATTGGCTTCAATCCCACTTTTTGGGGGTCGTTGAGGTGCATCTCGACCTCTACTTCATTGCGTGGTATGTGTCCCTTTCAATTGAATCTCTGCCTCGTCAATTGCTGAAATAAAGACTCAGTACCCCGCCCTTCTCGACACTTTCAAGCACGAAGATCGGACGAAAAGGTGTTCTGCCTGAAACACTTTCTGTATCAATCCTCCAAGTACTCGACCATGTCCAAGAGGAAGGCACAAGAGGAACTCAATGGCCTCGGCGACACGACAGATCTGCCACCAGCAAACGGTGAACATACCAAGCAAAATGCATGGAGTGGACCTGGCCCCGCAGCCTTTGATTTTAGGAGTGAGTTTCCTTCCGAACATGAGAGAAGGACATAGTCTGATATTGCTCTATAGGCGACGTAGTGACAACACCGACTCCTTCCATGCTTGCTGCAATCCAGAATACCACTCTCCTCGATGATGTCTTTATGGAAGATCCAACTACCATGGATCTCGAGAGACATCTTGCAGATCTCACATCGCATGAGAGCGCACTCTTTGTCCTCTCTGGCACAATGGGCAACCAACTTGCCCTTCGATCTCATTTGAAACAACCACCACATTCTGTTCTCTGCGATTATCGTGCGCATATACTCGAATGGGAGGCGGGAGGCGCCGCGACTCTCTCTGGAGCACTTGTGAAAGGTGTTGTGCCTAGCAATGGCGTATACTTGACACTTGAGGACGTGAGGAAGAACGTCGTAATCGGAGATGAGATACATGGTTGCCCGACCAGGGTGATTTCACTTGAGAATACACTTGGAGGAACCATCATGCCGTTGTCAGAAGTACAGAAGATATCCGCATTTGCAAAAGAGCACGATATCAAAACGCACCTCGACGGAGCCAGAATCTGGGAAGCAGTAGTAGCTGGAGCAGGATCGTTACCTGACTTCACGAAGGAGTTTGATAGTGTGAGCCTGTGCTTTAGCAAAGGGCTTGGTGCACCAGTCGGGAGTATATTGGTAGGAAAGAGAGACTTTATCAAGCAGGCTCGATGGGTGCGAAAGTCAATTGGCGGTGGACTCCGCCAACCTGGTGTTGTAACTGCTGCGGCAAGAATTGCCGTCGACGAGACGTTCGGGAAGGGCCCGAATGGCGAAGGCGGGCTATTGAAACAGAGTCATATCACTGCAAGGAAGATCGCCAAGATTTGGACCGACATGGGCGGCAAGCTCGACAAACCCACTGAGACCAATATGGTGTGGTTTGACCTCGATGATGTGGGTTTTACTGGTGATGAGTTCGCAGAAATTGGAAAGAAGCATGGCTTGAGATTCCTGGGCGGGCGTTTAGTGGTACACTACCAAATAAGTGACGAGGCTGTTGACAGGCTCGAAAAGGTGATGAAGGAGGTCATGGGAGGGAGGGAGGTCAATGGAAAGGTTGACGGGAGCAAAAAGAGAAAGGTTGGTGAACATGCCTATGGAACATGACAATATGTCAGGTAAATAGATGAAAAAGAAATAGATTCAAGGTTCTACATGCCCAGAAGTCTGGATCAAAACTCATCAGTAGTTAGCTACCCAACTGATGCTTGGGAGTTTTCTCCACCTCGACGCCATAGTTGGAATCTCTGAAGATCGCGGTTCTTCCGAGGTCCTATCAAAGTTTTCAGTGACTTTTGCGCAAATGTTTCCATCATTCTGGAGAACCTGTTCACCAAGATCATTGTGTTGCGATCCCGATCATCTCGGCTCGGTTATCTCTCAGTTTTATTCCAGAGTTAGAAGGCGCATGAACTGTTGATGCGAGAGTGGCCTTCCATTGTTCTTTCCGCTTGTTTCAATAGGTTGATCACATTCTTGGCGCTGTTTCCGTTTCAATCATCCCCATTATTTCAAACAGTTTGTGACGCCAAACAAAACATTTTCACAGTTCGAGACATCCATACTTTATACAGTCTTCAGCGAACTTCGATGCACGAATTGTGTAACAACCATGCACTAGGCTTTGAGAGAATTCTAGCGGTTATGTGGATCGAGACCTATCATCTCACATTCACATAAAACTTCATCTGATTTACCGTGGAGAAGAAGCCATCAGGAGACCAAGCTCACTGGCTTGATCCGTAACTCTATTCATTCGCTTTCAGATGGCAATGAGTAAATTGTCGAGCATTTGGAGGGTACCTTATGGACCCCCTCCAATTTTCCGACTGGCAACAGCTTTCATCCTTTCTCTATCTAAGCATGGGTTGATTATTTTCAATATTCTTGATCGCTGGCCACATCTACATCGACGAGTTTCTGCATGAAGATTCCTCTCTGCTTAATACCGAATTTTTTAATACTGAAATCTTAATGGTTCCGAATCCTAATCTTGCCCAATCCTCTTCATCGCAACCGAGCAAACCAAACACAACTCAACCTCAAGATGCACTCATCGCTACTCCACCTTTGCATCTCTTCGATCTCTTCAAGCGACAAAACAATCCTCAGGACCATCTCATCACTGCCTCGGTCAGCAGGGCCACCGTCAAGATCAAGATCTCCAGGATAATCATTGCACTCAAAGCGATCTTCTCTCAACAGTTGCAACAAGCTTCAATCTCAGCCTCAGACGGTATCAACTCGGCGAAAGTCTCAGCCACGTCAACTATTCAAATTGTGGTCCAGAGTGCTAGTGTTGCTACATCATCTGCCTTCTCGAGCCTCATACTTGCGAACTTAGCTGTGACGAATGCAAATTCACAGTTGACGAGTGTACTGTACAATTCAGCGCGAGCACTGTGATCGCTTCTGCAAACTTGTCAATATCAGCAGCAAGTTCGAGTTTAGGTCTTGCAAATTTGGCATTGATAAGTGTGTCATCGGCCTCGAGTACTGATGTGTCGAGCCTGAGTTCGAGGCTGACCGTGGTGCCAGCTAGTCTGTCTTCTGTGCAAGCAACATTGCGTGCTCAATTGCAAGGACATAGTAACACTGCTAATCAAGAATAATTTGCGTCGGCGTCCGCTGCCATAATATAAGCATAATCAGCTCTTGCCTCCGCGACTGGCTCAGCAGCAGCGTAAGCCTCCTCAACCCTAGCATCTGCTGCATCTGCAACGCAGCCCACTTCTGTTGGCTCATTATCAAGTGTAAGCTCAAGCAACTACCATGAAGCTAATACTGACTAGTACCATAGAGTCAACCTCTACCGGTAGTCCAGGCATCACCAACAACCATCAACCTCACACCAGGCCAAGCAGCAGCAATAGTGGTTGGCGCTGTTGTCTCAATACTATTGACCACTCTATTTACTTCTTGGTTGCACGGATGAAGAACAAAGGACGAGATAGCTACCTTGAAAAAGACGTCGCGAGAAGTCCAAGGGAGCTCCCGTCACGACCCAGTTCGGCTTTCCGAACGCTAATACAGTAAGAATCAGATTCAATCCTCCGAAATCTTCGGATCAACCAGCACCACCGCCAGAACCAGTGCCAGAGACATCGAGTTGGCCATCGGCTACGGGCGCGCTTACAACTGTCAGCGTTCCATCCTTGAATTCGGTTTTAACAGAATCGTTTCTAATTCCAGATTCAGCATAAAAGACTCGAGCCGCGGCCAATGCTTCATCCTCCTCTAGAAACATTTTCCGAGAAAGTATCTCCTGAAGAAACGGCTGTGGATACTTTCGAGGACCCAATCGATCTAGTACCTGAATGGATAGTTGAGGATCTACCTTCCAAGACGTTATATATGCCACATATCGCTGAGCACAACCTCGTATTGAATCCTAGAGAACTGTCTCAAGAGAATCCACTCATGGAACCTCTGGAGGAACCGATCTCAATCATCGAAGAAGAAATCATCGAAGATCCTTTCGAGGAGCCACCAATGAACGAAAAGATTGAGGTTTTGATTGAAGCACCGATTGAGCAACAGGTCACCGAAGCGATTCTCGAACCAGTCTTTGTTCAACAGGTAACAGGGGATGCAGAGCCTGAAGTCTTGAACGTATTTAAGGAGGATGAAGAGCGGTATTCCAGCACAATAATTGAGATAGACTCTTCCCTCCGTGCGGTCGCGGAACAGAGTGAATTCGTTGACGATTTGCTATTGCTTCCGATTGAAACCAAGGCAACGGAACCCGAACTAGAGGGTCCAATACTGCTGCCTCCGGTGACAAAAACCTCGCTGGTGACAGAGACTTCACTTTCGAGGGAAGTCTCAATCCCAAGCAAGGTCAAGGACGAGTCTGCGATCGAAGAGCATATAGATAAAACACTTTCACTCCTTCAACGGAATCCAGTCTTCAATCCTGCTACGACCGAGAAACCAAGAAAAATCACCATCCCACCGCGTCGTCAGGACCCGATCACCAGTGCTGCTACGGCCGTTGAAGAGATAGGACCATCTTACCGCTTCGCCGGAACCCAGTCTTGAATGCTGCTGCGACGGAAACAGGGCTCTCCACTTCGCTTTTACTTCTCAACAACAAGAAATGTCACCACCTCTAACGATGTCGCCAGAAGAGAGGGAAATCTCACCGCTCCGGTCAAACTTACCATTCCGGAACATAGCCTCTATGCTAGCCGAGTGTGAAGCTGTCTTGACCTCCGAAAAGCAAGTGGATGAAGCAGACCTTGATGATCGCGATGCATAGAGGAAGGCCAATGATCAGGACTTGAGATATCATTGGGGGGAGGATATCGGTCAGATGATCTGCGATGGCGCAGTTCAAGGAGGCAGTGGTCAATAAAATGAAGGGGTTAAGGAAGAAGATATCAAGGAGACGAAAGAAGAGAAGGAGGAGGGAGTGAATCAAGAAGTGCTGAGAAAAGATGGCGCAAATGAAGGTGAGCCAAGAAGAGAGGAGATGAACAAGGAGGAGAGGTGCAGAACGGTCTCGCCGCTACGGCGGAATCCAGTCGACCCCGCCATGAGACTCGCGATCCAAAGGGACAGAACAATGTCACCGCTTCGACAGAAACCGATAAATGTTGCCGATATAAAGCGGAGGTGGAGAAGTCTCTCGCCTACACCTCCCGCCAAAACCACATCTCCAACCCATCTCCGCCGCCACACCATTGCTCTCACGCGAAGAGTCGCCGCTCCGCCAGCATCCACCACAGCCGAAAACCTCCTCGGTGTCTCTCTCCGAGCCTAAGACTCTTCCCACCACAGCTCCGGTTCTGAAACCTATAATTAACGCACAGTTCTCTTCGGCTCTCTCCAAGTTTCAATCCCTAGCCTCTCAAAATCCGAGCGATGCAATCACGCATCAACCGAGGTCACTCAACGTGCGATTGCTGGGATTTACGTCTCTGGAAGTTTGAGAGAACTGGCCGTGAGGAATTTTAGTAGGAGTCGGGATAGAGGTGCTAAAGACAGAGGTGGAGGAATAGGGCCGGATTGAAGGTGAATTTCTACTTCTATTAGTATTAGATGCAAGCTGCGCCTTGGCGTCACGACAAGGGAGCTGTCTTTAATTTATGTTATATAATTGAATGCTGTGGACAACTATGCATCTTCCAATATGTTTCTTCTCTTTTTTGGAATGTTTTTCTCGAAGTCAAGTCTTGTTCTCGAATAGTCACATTTCGGGTGATAATACCTAGGCACCGAATACGTCTGGGACTCCGACATCGACCCCGCGTCAACAGAGTGCGCTTGCAACTACTACCGGAACCGGAACACAGGCAATCAATGGCTAGACCACTGTCCCGGCTGCACTTTTGTACACTCTTCTTGTCTCCCATGGCATGATCTGGCTCTGATAGCTCAAATAGGACGGGTCGTTTTGTAACTTCAAATTCAAAAACATTGGAGTGACGAGGTGAGTTTCTTCTGTGACCGTAATGGAATATGCCAATGTAATTGACATGATGAATAGCTCCACTAGTACAGCACGAAGTTGTACGGAGCGCAGGAATCTATTGCGGACTAGAGGATTGGACATATTTGGAGAGAGCGGTTGGGTCGTATGTGGTTGAGGCGCTTTCACTTCTCAGGTGAGAATATTTTTGTATATTTTTGGGGGTCACTTGGAAACTTGGAATATGTTCTGCATAGGACATTAGAGCTTTTCTCATCCGTCCAACTGAGTTGAGATATCTCGAGGCTAAGCTAATTACGAAATCCCGAGAACAAGTGATTAACAATTCGAACAAAAAATTATGCTGTGGAGAATCAAACCACCCTCTGAAGGGACTAGATAAATGCTCGAATCACTTGATCTCGCGTTTGGGGTGCTGAAATCTCCTTTTTGAACGTTGTGGTAGAAACTGGGCATGTGATTGTTTGCTTTGGAGAAGTGAAGTTACTATGATGGCTTCACCTGGCGGAAGAAGTATCTTCGCGAAAAAAAGGGCGGGTCGTTTGGGACGCTTTATATCCCTCAAGGTTTTTGTACATACACACCATTGAACATGAAATGCCAGTATTTGGTAGAAATCTAGCAGCGCTACCTGCACACTCGTCTTCCACCTCGGGACGCTCCACGATCATTATTAGAGCAGCCCGCCTCCACCAGATAAATCGTTCATATGGAGCATGCCTTGTTGCTATTAGGACGAAGTTATTGAAGGGCTTTCATCGTCTGGCGTAACCGCCTCAGTATCTGCTGTGCGACCCCCTGCCTTTTGAGCCTTTGCCTCTTCCCATTTCGTGTGCTCTTCAGGGTATACGAATTGCTGCTTGCTAAGATCCCAACTGCGTCGAAACCTTTCATTCAGAACTCTCCAGCGGCTATTGAATACGTCCGTGTCGACGTATGTTCCCTTCAACCACCTCTCACCTGTAGCTGCATCAAATTTATTCCTTCCATGCAGTATCCTTCGATTGTTGAACAGAACACACTCGCCTTCTTGTAGCCTGTATTCAAAAACACTACGTGGATCTTCAAGCGCCTTCGCAAACGTCCGGAGAGGCCTCGCGAGCTTGCTAAATGAGGCCGTAGGGCGTTGAGAAGTTTGGTTTGCCTGAAATGGCGGCGAATAATTGACGTTTCTGAGTGCGTATCGCAATCTCTTGTTGTTGGCCTCAACGGAAACGTCCCTTTGGAACACTTCCTTAACTTTATCAATCTCCAAGACAGGATGTGTGAAATAGTAATGCTCCCCGGCATTTCTATACTGATACGATATTCTTGTGCGGGATAGATCGCGAATTAAGTTTGAAGGCAGAAGACAAGCTGCATGAAAAGAGTCGGAGAAGAGGGAAGACCCGCCTTGACTTGTGCTCTTGAGACAGTGGAGTAGCTGGAATCCAGGAGGATTTGCCATGTATAGGAGATCCATGTGGAGCCCTAGGTGTTGATGAGTGTATGCCACATTCTTTGCCTCTGGCACTGATTTGACATCCCAAGTCCTGCCGTAAAATGTGTCTCGAATGGTTCCAACGCGGCCAGCAATATCCTCAACTGCCTTTTCGGACTCAGGGACATTTCGCAGAAGTAGAAGCCCATAAATCTTTAGCGCGCGAAGAGCTCTATACAAAGCCTCATCGTTGCTCATGTAATCTTCGTACTCTACGAATTGGAGACCCCCTTTGATACCTTTTGCGCTCCAAAAGAAAGGGGGCGGGGTCTCAGACCGATCTTCACGGAGAGCATGGACACTTGCATGTACTCGGATGAAGTCTTGTGAGAAGGTTGAAATATGATCGGGACCGAAGCCAGGAACATCGTTCTCCCAAGTAATCTGAGTGTCTCCGTTCTCCAGAAGATGAGTGGACGCTACTTTGATGTCCAGAGGAATGTCTGTTGTCTGGAAATTCTTCTGCTTTGACGAAGGGTCTATGCACTGAGAGCAAGGACATGAGTCACGCAAAAACATCGAGTTCCATGAGAGCTTCTGGTCTCCATGCTGAACTTGGGCCGTATTTGAAGATATGACCTGCCGAACTTGGCGGCCGGGAGCAACTACCGTTGCAAGCTTTCGAGTCTGCCGGCGCAATTTAATTGGCTGTACAACCCTGTGGGAGCGGTTGCTGAACGTCTGTCCATGCTGAAGCCTGTCCAAAAACCCTCCCAAGCAACTGATACCGACCCAAGACGGTATGGATCCACGAGTAATGATGCTTGTGCCTGTGCGAAAGGGCTGCATCGTTTAATCCGTCCCAAGCTTCAATGCATCAGGTGAGATACGAAGCTGGAAAATGAAGCATTGACGTTGTTGAGGAACAGGGATGCCGTCTACCGAGCCTTGCCTTGCCGGCCATCTGAATCTTTTTCAGCCTTCTCTCCCGCTCACGCACGCGACTCGTCATTCTCGAACATCAAAATTCAACAGCCACCTCAACCAATAAGTCTGCACTAGTCGCACCGGGCCAGGAACTGGCAGATGTATGTCTGGAAGCGGAGAGCACCTCAAGGATGAGGTATAGTTCAATTCCTGCTATATCGGCAGTCTTCTCTACTGACGGAAATTAAGGGTTCCCAAACCCAAACAATCATCGCTGGAGGCGTGGCGGGATTGGTTGCTAGGTATGGTCCTTTTGTAAGCTCTAGATCCCGACTGATAGCTCTCTGCTAGATTCGTTATTGCCCCTCTTGATGTTGTGAAGATCCGTCTCCAATTACAGACTTATTCCTTGTCGGATCCCCTCTCACACCGCGATCTTTGGGGTTCCCCCATCTACAAAGGCACACTACCAACGATCAAGCAAATTATCAGTGAAGAAGGAATAACGGGATTATGGAAGGGAAATATTCCGGCAGAGATGATGTACGTGGCGTACGGAGCCACTCAATTCACAGCCTACAGATCAACGACTCTAGCTTTGCAAACAGCATTCGGAGAACGTCGAATGCCGGCTGCCGCTGAAGGATTCATTGCTGGAGCAAGTGCAGGTGCTGCTGCAACTACTGCTACCTATCCGCTCGATCTCTTGCGAACACGCTTCGCTGCACAAGGAACCGACAGAGTTTACAGCTCCTTGATATCTTCTATCCGCGATATATATCGATGCGAGGGTCCTCAAGGATTCTTTCAAGGCCTGGGGGCAGGAATTGTACAGATAATACCCTATATGGGCGTCTTCTTTGCGACATATGAAACTCTTCGGCTGCCTTTCAGTACTCTTGAACTTCCGTTTGGCTCTGGTGAAGCTACGGCCGGAGTCTTGTCGTCTATCATTGCCAAAACTGCGGCCTTTCCGTTAGATTTGATCAGGAAAAGATTGCAAGTCCAAGGTCCGACTAGGTCTAGATATGTACATAAAAATATTCCAGTTTATAAGGGCGTCTTCCGTACTATGCGAGATATTAGACGAAAGGAGGGCATCAGGGGCCTGTACCGCGGATTGACAGTCAGGTGAGGAAATTCCCTTCCTCAGAATGATACTTTACTGACTCTGAACAGCCTCTTCAAAGCAGCTCCTGCGAGTGCTGTCACAATGTGGACTTATGAGAGGGTCCTACGTATCCTTCTGGACATAGAGGCGAAATCTTCGGATTCTTAACACCGGCAGGCTTGCTTTGCGACTTCAGAACTACTGTTTATCTTTCGTATGATGCCACAGCCCTGTTATAATGGAAGCATTTCCCACGCCACGCCGTATTTAGAAGCCGCTAGTATCTAAATGTTATTGTGTTCCCAGCCAAGGCTCCAGAACTGCTTGATAAAACCCACATGCTTCACTCATAATTGTGCCAACGCTGCTGCATATGGCTCCAGGTCAACTCGGACTCTAGCTTAAGATTGACTCCGATACAAAGTTACTTCTATTGAGGCTGATGCTCCCACGTGACAGCCTTCCGGTCTACCTTGCTCCGCCGATTTTCTCGCCAAATTCGGACAAAAGGAGGTTCAATCAACTACCGTCTCAGTCACCGGACAAAAGTGGCCATGGCAATCACAAGGCTTCACAGGACAACTAGAGGTGTACCCTGACAGATTGCTTTTCGCACATAATCCTATCACCCATCCTGAGTTCCCAACCATACCCGCAATGTGTCCCTGAATATCTTCATCCTGCTCTTCGCACTCAGATACATTCTCTTATCGCAATCTCTTATCGCAGTCAAGCTCTCGATTTTGCATGTGATCGAAAACACCCCGGGTACCTCCCTTCACGACGAGCTCTCAACACCATGCAAGCACCCATTGTGCCTCCACGACCAGAGTCGCTTTTGGCCCCATTACTGGCGACTCTGCCAGCTGCATCAATTTCTCCACAACCGCCAACCGCTCTTTTACCTCTTCTATCTCCTATTCTTCGACAGCGAGTACAGCTTTTGTCGACTGCGGACGACGAGCCATGGCTTCCTCTTCTCTGCTACGACAGCACTAAAGCTTCAAAGCTCCAGCGAGTCGTCAGAAACGAACGATTTGAGCCACATCCCGTCTCTGGCGAGGTCGAAATCGATTGGGAGACTGAGGTAGGAATCGCATATAAGAAGGTGGACGAGGAGACTTTTCAGTCTCTCGTATCGTTTCGAGATCTTAGCTTGGACGTCAAGCTGGTATGGTGCGTAAATGACGAGATTGGAGGTGGAGATGGATGGCGGATTGGAGAGGTGCTTGTGCCAGACAGCGAGGCAGAGACCTGGGGGCGAGCTAGCATTCTTCAAGCTGAAGAAGCTTTCTCTTCGCAAAATACCCAACATCATCTAAGCACATACAGCCGCACAAATGGCAGGAATAGCCTCCTGACTCCTGACACAGACCACAATGAAGACGACGACGATGATTACTGGGCACAATACGACAACACTCCAGCGCGAACTCCAGCGCCGAAACACTCGCCTGCTCCTCCTGCGAATGCTGCGCACCCAAATGGATTGAGGATGTCGAACGCAGATGAAGAAGAGAGACATTATGCTCAGTATGCGGCTGTGCAGCCTGCAATGGACAATCACGATCCAGATGAGGCAAAGCTGAATGGCAATGTAGAGTCTTCCCTCGGACACGATCCTATTCAGGAAACCTCAACCCGGCAGCCAAATTACTTCTCCCATCACGAGAATGATCATGGTCACGAATTGCACAACTCCTCCCTCGCATGGTCAGATGGTCAGGAACCTCCAGTATTCCCAGACGGACCTTTCGATAGAGAAGTGAACATGGCAGATGGGGACCGAATGGACACCATTGCGCATCCTCGTCCTAGCTCTAGCAATAGCGGCAGCAGTGACACCATTGACAAACTCGAGAGGAGAGCAGCAGTTCGAGAGCAAAGCGAGGTAGGTATCAAGCAGCATATTGGCACTAGTGTCAAGAGCTTGTACCGGCTCGCAAGAGTGGCAGGTATCGAACGCACTGAGTTTGAGCGGATTGTGAGAACTGAATTGGAATGTCTCTCTCTCATGGATGAGCATGATGAATAAGGACATATCATTGGAAGAAATCCAAGATGAGGAGGCAAGCATTTTGGACTCCGCAAATGGAAGATCACTTGGCATATGAAGCACGGAGGGCATTGCATGGGACACTTGGAGTTTGGAGCAAGCATTGTGTTGGTCGCTTGGTATGGAATGGTCTTACCATACCGAGGCGTATATGCATAGTAAATAAACCATGCGAACCGACCCCTTTCCTGTCCTGAAGATCGGTCTTCTCCTTTTTCCATATATATTTCCCTGCGGTCTTTGAATATACTGTTGGGTAGGAGAGTTATCTCAAAAACACCATGGAATCCAAAATGTCGTGGCCACAAAATAGTCCGCGGATCATGGAAATGCAGAAATCCATTCTTTTATTAAAGTACATCTGTCATGTCTCATCTGACCTTGGTCTCTCATGCTACTCATACACGCCTTTTGTCAAGGCAAAACTATCAGCGGATCCTCCACTGCAGTGAATCCTCAACGACTACTCCTCAGCCACATCGACAGCGGCAGATTCATCGTACTGGCCATCGTATTCTCCCTCGGCGTCCTTCTCTGTATCCTGCTCCTCCTCGTTGCCTTGCTCAACTGGGGAAGCAACAAGCTCGGTCTTCTTGCCCTTGATCTTGGCCGGCTCCTTCCCCTTCTTGTCTTTGCCGCCTTTTGCACCAGCCTTGGTACCTTTGACAGCAGCAGGCTTATCATCTGCAACCTCTTTCTCATCATCCGAACCACTACCTCCATTCTCGTTCTTATCCTTCGCCTCCTTCTCCTTCAGCTGCTTCGGCTTTTTGCCCGGCAAAATTGGTGTATCACCCTCTTCAAAAAGCTGTTAGTAATTCTCAGCAGTATGCGCCAAATGGAATCGCCTCTTACCTTCAACCGCGATACTCTCAACAGCATCAAGGGCTTGCTTTCTCAATCTATTCAACTTGCAGCTAATTGCTTTGGCTCCGCGGTTTGGGATAGCAATGTCGCTGGCCTTGGCGCTGCCTTTCTTAAAGTAGAGGCCCAAGAACTGAAGGATTAAGGAGTGCTGTGAACATTTGGGTTACTCAATGTCAAAAATGCGAGAGACATAGGATTACCTCTTCTTCAGGGGTCCACTTGACCGTGCCGGCGGCGCTGCTGCTCTCTCCAGTCATCTTGGCTTGGTTGCTCTGTGTTATTAATTGCTTGTGAAGTATTTGGTAAGTTTTTGGTGAAGATGTGCGGATGATGTGGGAAAAGGAACGAAACGGGAAAAGACGAGATACCTATAGGAAGTTGAACAAGTCGCCACAATAGGCCACAGCATCAGAAAGTGTTCGATCTCTGAAGCCTGGAGTCTGTCTTAGGCATCTGTCAACTCCGCCCTCAAAAGTATTTGGGAATCTGAAACACTCAGAAGTAATTAGTCGTTATTAGAAGCAGCCTGTCTGGTGGGCCCCAAAATGCCCTCCTTCCACGAGTATACAAGTGATGTACAGTATTCGGAAATGGGCATACTTAGAAACTGCATACTTACCGAACCTTTCATCCACCTCACTCATTTCTTAAAATATGATGAGCTGGTATTGCAGAATCTGCTAGAGCGCTGCAGATTGCCGCAAAGCGGGGTATGAGCTCGCTCACAGAAGGGGTACGCATCTGAAGCCTATCGTGAGGAGCAGCAGTCTTTAGGCACAAGTCTCAAATCATGAGCATGAATCGTCTAAAAGCAAGACATTTATTTTGATACAAGACAAAGGTTTTCATTGCTTCTGGAATGATAACGGACACCGGTACAGACTCATACATGCAGCAGCCAGTATTCATGAAATAAACGTTCTCAAAACAGTGCTGCCCGAATACCCCATGCATGGACTGCCTCTTCGCGGGGAAATCTCTAGTAGGTATCATTTTCAGAGAAAGTGTAGGCATTCTGCTCAACCTGCTCCTCTGCAACTACAGCTGGAACAGCTTGCTTCTTGTCTGTGCCATCTCCCTTCCCATTCTTGTTAACTCTCGGAGCCTTCGGACCTTTGGGAAGGGCTTTGACCACTGTAGACATCTCATCAGTAAAAGATCTTTAGAGCAAAAAGTATGTACAAAGGGTGAAATCATCCGAAGCCAGTGCGAATACTTTCCGTCACAGCAAAGTATCCATCTCATGCAAAATTCCGACTCAGATAAGATACATCTTACCACTATTGCCATCCTTCACTTCAAGCTCTTCAGCAGCTGCAGCTCGTGCCTTCTCCCACAGCCCGCCCAATTTATGTTCGATAGCGTTGGTAGTTCGATTCGGAAGGCTTACTTCTGAAGCTAGGAGCGTTCCGCCTTTATTGATGAGGACACCGATGACCTTCAGCATCAGGAGAGCCTGTAGTGCTTAGTGAGCGCTTTCGAATATGAAGAGAGGCATACCTGTTCCTCCACGGTCCACGCCTTCCCTGGCATTGTGAATGATTTGTGGTTGCCTTGCAAATATTAAGTGATGATGACTGTGGTAAGATGTGTTCTGGTAAAGAGAATGTTGTTGCGTCTGGAGAGCGGTTGTGCGAAGAGGAGACCTTTTGTAGGGAGGTTCATCTCTCCGGTTCTGGAACTTACACTTGGAAGAATCTCGCTTTGTAAACTCGCATGAAGATCGGCCCGGAGACCCCTTTCTCTAGGCTTCCATTATTGAATCGTTGGAGAAAAGTTATCGACTCCGTAGGTCGACAGCTCGCTTAAAATGGAACTAGCCCAAACGTCCTTCCAAGATGCAGTTTTCGGGCAGCAAACAAATGTCACTGACTGAAAGGTTGAATTCAGAGACGAAAATTCATTGAGATACGAAAGCTTTTTCCCTCACAGCTTTAGGAGGGTATTTTACACATACATGCAGTCGCTAATCGAGAAAAGCCGGCACCTAGCCATACAATTCCTTCCGTCCCTTTCACAACTCCATTCAGTACCTTAACCTGCCTCAGTGTCTGTAGCCGCTTATTTCGCGAAGTGCAAATCGTACCCGAGCCATTTTCTTGCCTGGACTTCAGGGACAGTGAGGCCAGGATATCCGTAAGTTAGTGGCAGGAAGAAGTACCAGCCACCAACCACAACAGCGAGAATAACTCCAACAGCAGCCCACGAAACCATCAGATTTTGGCCCGCAAGCTTTTCGCGAGCCGGCAGGTGCTTTCTTGGGGCCTTCTTGCCGCCCTTGTTTACAGGCTCGTCGACGATGGGCTCAACGTTGAATATGAACTCAAGGAGAGCGCCGGTAATGAGACACGAGGCTAAGTGAGCGGGCAAGTAATGATGCAAGAACAGTTGACGACCCATGAGGTAGAATGGTAGGTAATGCGTTGCCCAGGCGATGAAGAAGAAACCGGTGGAGCCGTAAAGTCGGGATCGGGTACCTTCGGACAAGTCAGCAGAGATTCAGAAACAATATTTGCGAAGCACTTACGATCATCCAAAGCATCAATGCCACGGCGAAGGGACAGCTGATCAGCAGCAATAATACCGGCATAGACCGCAATCAAACTACTAGCAAGCCACCAGCCAATAGGGTTTCCAAGGAAGTAGATTTGCTGACGAGTATCATTCTGGGTCCAGAAGCTGACACCTCTCAACAAGAATGGCCAGATGAAAGGCTCGCTGGCATATGGATGGCTGCTAGTCAAGGCATTGTTGTGGTAGAACATAGCCCGCTGCAACTCAAACCATTTCTGGAGGAAAGGCAGAGACTTGACTTTGCGCTCTTCTCTCACGAGACGTGGGCTGTCCTTAGGAATTGACGGAATCTCATCAATGAACCAAACATTAGAGCTTTGGCCGAGATTCTTGTTTCCGTTGATTTCTTGTTGCTTGTAAGCCCAATCAGGGAGCGGGGTTGTGTGAGTCCACATAGCAACCTTGCTTGGGTTATGGATGAGTTTGAACTGGCTGGAAAGACTCTTGAATTCCTGTCCTGGCTTTCCATTTTCAATGCGAATCTCGAACAGAGTATCGTTGAACCTGTCAGTCAAAGCTTCCTCCATCGGAACGGTTGTGAATTCCTGGTTGGTGGGATAGTACGGCGACGCAACATCGTGAGAGAGAAGCATGGTATTGGTAACAACGTGTCGAAGTCTAACGAGTTCGTTGTTTCTCACGTGATGGCCAAGAACCTCATCGCTTTTCAAGGGAATAATTTGCCAGTGGTTGTTAGCATCAGCGTATGGGTATCCAGTAACTTGTTGTCCTTGACTGGAAACTCTGCCATCGTCGTATCTCAGCGGATATCTATCAGGGTGACTGTGAAGGTACGTGTGTGTTTCCTTATGCTTGATCTGAATGTTGTCATAGTAATCGATGGTGACTGCATTGGCGGTCATGACGTTGTCGCTAAGAGTTTCCTGAAATTCAGGGGACATGAAATCATCTCCTGGTCCAGAACGGCTGAGAATTGCGAAGTGAACCTGGAACCAGAACAAATAAAAGAAGAATGGCACGATGATCAAGGCCACGGCACGAGCTGCAAAGTGTTTTCCGAATTCTGGCAGGCTCAATGTACCCTGGCGACGATTGACGTTCAAGAGATCCCAGAGATCAATCGCAACCGCGGAACCAATGGTAATAAAGGCGAACAGACCAACATACTTCGTCGAGATATCGCAGCTCAGGGCAAAACCGGTCAACAGAAGCCACTTCCACCATTTTCGCGAAAAGGGCTCATGTCGGAGCTTGTAGAACTTGACATAGCACAATAAGCTGCAAGCCATAGCAAAGACAAGGGTCGCATCGAGGAGAATGAGTCGAGTTTGTCCAATGTGGGCGTTATCGAAAAGTACCAAGCAAGCAGAGAGGACGCAAGCAGGTAGCGTGTATCCGGATTCCCACATAATATCGAACACAACTGGCACAGTCAGAGCTCCCAGGAGAGCTGGCATTGCGCGGAAAGCCACATATGGAACCTTGTTATCGACATAGGAGTCGCCAATGTTCTCGAAGTGGAAGTGTCCATCATAACCCACAAACCAACCCATGAGGGCGAAAAGAAGCTTTCCGAAGGGAGGATGGACATCGAAGAAGTATGTTCGTTCGAGGTAGTAGGAGGCGAACTGTTCCCAGCATGATCAGCACAGCTCGAGAGCTATATGAAGTGGGCAGATTTTACCTTGCCAAAATGAACTTCATCGAACACCACCTCATTAGGATGGCTGATACCCCAGAATCTTGTAATAAACGCCCCAATTGTGAGAATGGCTAAAGCGATTCGGTAGTCCCATTCAACGCCTGCGCTCTTGTTTGCCATGTTTGCCTTTACCAATGCATCGAGCTCGGCATCTCGAGGTGCTGCAGTGCTAGTTGCCGAAGCATCTTTTGCTTTTACTGGAATCGAAGCATCTTTTCGTTTCCGCGCCGAACCTTGTTGTGAAGACATTGCGACTCGATCAGGACGACAAAACTGAAGGAAAAACTGCGTGATGGGAAACTAGTCAGCTGAAGCTCTTCTAGGAATCAACGAAGCTGAGTTGATCTGCCCGAGGCTGTAGATTTGAGCTCACCTCGAGTAAGTAAAGTCGAGTAAGAATCAATGAACGAAAGAAAAGAGCATTGATCGAAAAAAGCGATCAAGAGGCGATGTGGTGGTTCCAGATGCTAGCAGAATAGGAAGAGGAGTAGCTCCTTGAACGAAAATATGGCTTGGATGCCGCACACGCGTAAGGTGTCTTCTTCCGAATCGCTAGCGCGGCGTCATTGGCTTGCAGCAAGGGGATGAATTTAATGCCTGAGAAACGAACGCCCAAACATATTTAATCTTTTAAAGGCTTACCGCTTTATAAAACTTACCGTCCCAATGTGATTTTATAACCTTATCGCCCTCAAAACTATATATCATGGACGCAGAAATAGTATAAGGGATCCCACAGGGACATCTACTTGATAGTCACGTGTTATTAGTCATCCAACGCTTCTTGTCCTGCCAGAAAGGGGCTTGTCCCAAGTCCATGTTCCTGGCTCCCACCTTTGAGCATAGCATTTTCTGTTCCATCGAAGACGTCATTAATTTCAAGATGTTATCCGTGAGAAGGTCGCTGCCACTTGTATCAACGAATCTCCCCCGACTTGTTGCAGCAACTCAATTCAAGAGACCCTTCAGAGCTCAACCGCGCACCATGTCAGATATCACACCAATTCTCTCCAAAAATGCCATGCCTCGTCAGTAATTATCGTCTCTGATTAATTCAGTGACGTGAAGACAATTCGCTAATAATTCCTCAGCCGTCGGACCCTATGTGAGTCGCCACGTTGAATCATCACGTGCAGTTCCTCATGACTTCCAGTCCCAAGCTATCAAGACTTCACATGCAATTTACTGTTCGGGCCAGCTCCCTGCGGATTCTCAAGGCAAATTGGTGGATGGATCCATGAAGGTGCGGACCAGAGCATGTCTCAAAGCCCTCTCGGCTGTCCTGACCGAAGCTGGTTCGTCTCTTGAGAAAGTTGTCAAAGTACAAGTCTTCTTGACAGACATGAAAGACTTCCCTGTATGTTCGCCTTAAATTTGCTTATTTTCAGGAACTGGGACCCATAAGACATGGTTAAGGAATCTGCTTCAAAAAGGCTGCCTTTATGAGCATCTCGAGCTCATGAGTATCTTATGTTCTTGAGCATCTCAAACTTGATTATCTCAATATCATAAGCATCTTATGATCATAAGGAACTCAGGTCCCAAGTGGCTGGTCTTAACGCAGCTCCTAGGTCACGCGATGGCTCTCGGCTCCCGCTTCCTTTGAATAAAAATGGTGCTAATCTGCTGATAGGAGATGAATGCCGAGTACGAAGAGTGGGTTAAGCACAAACCAGCCCGAAGCTGTGTGGCGGTCAAGCAGCTGCCAAAGGGGGTGGATATTGAGATTGAATGCGTTGCACTGCCATGAATAGGAAATTGCCAAGAAGCACAAATTGAACTGCACATTACGCTACGTTCTATTCGCTACATCAGTCACCATTCTCGTATCTCACCTCCAGGTCCGATGAAACCAGGAGATACCCAAGCTTCCGCACCTTTCGAGAGGCTTCTGACTTGCTCTTCATCAATCTCTATGCCCAGTCCCGGCCCTTTCAACAAATCTATATATCCGTCTTTCACATTCCACACCCCAGGGTTCTTGGTATAGCTCGTCAAATCTTGCATCCCGGCATTATAATGTATGCCCAAACTCATCTCCTGAATAGCAAAATTCGCAGATACTGCGTCGACCTGTACACAGGCAGATAAAGCAATTGGGCCAAGTGGGCAGTGAGGAGCCAGAGAAACATCATACGCTTCGCACATGGTTGCGATTCGTCTAAGCTCCGAAATACCACCAACATGACATACATCTGGCTGAAGAATGTCAACAGCAGCCGACTCCAGAAACGGCTTCACATCCCAGCGACTATGAAGTCTCTCACCCAGGGCAATCGGTGTCGAAGTTTGTTGCGACAGTGCTTTGATCCCTTCGATATTTTCCGAAAGAAGCGGCTCTTCAATGAACATCGGCCGATGCGGCTCAAGCAGTTTGGCCAGCTGTTTCGCCATCGGCTTGTGTATCCTGCCATGGAAATCGAGGCCAGCATCCATGCCTAGGCTTTTCACCACTTTCAGTCTTTCCACGCATGAGTCGAGAGAGGATGGGCTGTCCATCCAGCCGATATCTTCAGTTGCATTCATTTTAACAGCCTTGAATCCCTGAGCTTGGCGACCTTTCCTGCAAACATTCAGCAATCTTGGATCATCTTCCAGAGAAAAAACTCACGCTGCTGTTTCGACGTCACCTGGTCGATCTCCGCCAATCCAAGCATACACTTTGATGGTGTCTCTTACTTTTCCGCCAAGGAGCTGGTAAATCGGAACGCTCACCTTCCTGGCTTTGAGGTCCCACAGCGCAATGTCGACCTTTGATCAAGATTATCAGCTTGCATAAATCAACAGCACGTGCACGAGGCCTCTACTCACTCCTGAAAGTGCACTCATCATTACCGGTCCCCCGCGGTAAAAGCCGAATCGATAAATCAATTGCCAAATATGCTCGATATCACTATCCCACCTCCATCAGTCAAGACAATACAGCCAGACAGCAACTACTTACTCTGCATCCATCCCAACAATTCTTTTTGCATACGCATCGAGACACCCCTCCACCGCTTGGGTATGCCCCTCCAAAGACGCTTCACCCCACCCTACCCGTCCATCTTCATCGGTGATTTTGACAAAAAGCCATCGAGGAGGGACTCGGAAATACTCAAGCGAGGCTATTTTTGCCATGCCGGATGCAATTGCAGAAGTTTGAAATTAGCGATTCTCTGCGTTGATTTTTGAGCAAGACCGCTTGGAAGGTTGCGGTTCCTGAATCAGGTGGCGATTAGGGTGGGGTCGCCGTATCGAGGCCCGAGCGGCCATTACGGAGAGTTCTCCGAGCCCAATCATCTGCACAGCAAGTTCACAAGTAATGTTCTCGAATTTCGAGAGGAAGGAGATATTGTATGATTCGTATTTACTACTCCGATCTCCTCATGCCACCGCCACCAACACACGTTCTACCTTTACTTATCAACTGTGTCAACAAATTACCTGATGCCCATCACCATGTGTCTTTTGAGAATCGATGACCTGCTTATTCCAGAAATCTTGAAAGGAATATATTCTAGCAAGGAAGAGATTAAGATTATCATATTAGAGATCCAGAGACAATTAACTCAACATTGCTTATCCGTTCAGATGCCCGTGGCTCTTGGAACAGAAGGCATGAAAATTAATAAACGAACTGGCCGAGTTCTGCTCTGATTTTTACTTATCTTTATCTTGACAGTTTCACTGGTACTTCCCGAGATTTTCCACTTTCTTCACAAAAGCTCTAATCCCTCCCCGGTCGTCACGGTGCAGAATGGAACATATGAGGACCATATGTGTGATGATCTTATTTTCAACGAGCCGGATCCTATCGATCGATATCTCCCACTAGAATGGGGCCCAAAACTCGCTCAGGTTCTGTGCTGGCCCAGTGTGGGTGGCATCATAGTAACTGAGGACTTGACGCTCGCTGAACCCAATTTCGTCGAATATAATGCCACGTCGAATATGAGACGGTTCCCAAATGCCACAGAAGAAGATATGTTCTGTCGTCAACTCCGCAAATTCGGCGGCAAGTGGTGGGAAGATTGGTGGGAGTATGTTTGGGCCAATGGGATGTTGATAAGATATATGTCTGGCACGGAGATGGAAGTTTTGCATTTGGGCTGGACTGGTGATGGAGGGGTTTGGGTAAAGAGATTACCCCAGAAGAAAGTATCTTGGGAGGGTTCGATAGCACGACAAGCCGCCTCCACCATGGAGGAGCGTTGCAAAGTCATCGAGACGTTTGGAGGTACTTTCTATCAGCAGCCGATGGATTGCTCCTATGTCAAGCTTCTTCTCGAAGGCTTTGAGGAGCATGAGCCAGAACACAATATTCCTCGCGAATACGAGTATGACCCTGTGTGAGATGGTCCTTGCC
>AYLM01002996.1:0-12904 GCA_001625345.1 Cairneyella variabilis
TGCTTAGCTTAGTTCTAGTAGGTTCTATAGAGTGGCGAATAAAACCTATTAGTAATACTTGCTTAGTAATCTAGAAGCCGAAAGAATCCCATAGACTCTTCTAGTAGATACTATATTAGTAAGCTTACGTAAGCTTACTAATCATATTAGAAGGTTCTAGAAGGGCTTATTATTAATCAATAGTAACGATCTAACGGAAGCCTTGAAAACTATTAGAATCAAAGTATACATGCCTAATGTCTACATACCTGGTCCGTAACTAATTGAAATCTATCGAAGACTCGATGCCAAATCCATTTTTGCTCCAACCAGGTCTATCGTGGTAATGCAGGTCCTAGAAGTCTAATGTCCAACCTCTTACACCTCCACCTCTATTAATTCTTACCTAATTTATTCCTAAATTAATATAACTAAGCAGATTCTATTAAGAACTTAATTCTAACTCTAAGTATAATTATACTAGTACCTAATCGTTATCTTTAAAGCCCTTATAATATAGTATCTTACCTCTTATACCTCTATCTTAACTAATTCCTATATAATCCATATTCTAACTAAATACGACTATATTAAATTTATAAAATTAGGTTAGGACTAACGCTCCTCCTTATACTAGATAGAGATGATGTGAACTATAGGGAGGAGGGGGCATGCTTGTATCTGGGGGCATCCGAGACCGAAGATGAAGTCAATGATTTCGTTGAGCTTATCGAGAAGGAAAAGGTGTACTACAAGCGTCGAGGACTTTATACGAGGAGAAAAGAACGCTTGTATCCTTGTTCCTTCCGTGTACCAGTGCCTCGGAGGAAAATGCTCCATATTTACGATGATGAGCTCAGTGTAATAGCAGGAGTGCTAGAGGGCAATAGGAGGGATCGCAATACGCCAAAATAAGTGGTAAAGTGTCCAAAAGGTGTCTTATTAATATATAACACTAGGACATTAGAGCACGAGACTCCAGCTTGCCGATTATATGCGGCAAGGACTCTTCCTATATAGCCTAGGGCTGTCTAATTGTCCTTATCCTTTGTCGGCGGCTGCCGCAGTGGATTTCGGCGATATCCCATATGCAGCCTTATCAAGGCTCTTATCGTATATGCAGCCTCACCAGGGCTCCTACAGCCTCACTGGGGCTCTTGTTACACTCAGTCACAAGCAGAATACGATTGACTTATAAAAGAAAGGGTGCAGAGACACTATCATTGTTCAGAGTTCTTAAGCTGCAACAGGCACTTCTTGAACCACATAGCACGCCAACATGATCTATATCTCTGACTTCGGTCCAAGTATCTGCCCTAAAAACACTCAGCAGCCTTCGATGCCTACTTTGGTTCTTTGTTCAATGCCCACGTATGAGCCGAAGTATCATACGAACGATCACTACCCATTACAGAAGGTCGTCAGCGAAATAGAAAAGCCGGGGGTGGGTTCTGTTGTAAAATTCGACGAAACATGAACAGTCTGAATCGATTTAGAAATCTAGGGCTATGTGACTGCTATACACATTTCTTCGTCACCTTATTGCTGCGGAAAGCCACCTATAGTGTTTGTCATTGGCCGTGTGCGTCGTAGCCTGGCCATCTACTTGAGAGTAACCAGCTCCTCCGCACTTGTTGGATGAATCGCAACACAGCTATCAAAATCCTTCTTCGTAGCCCCCATCTTAATCGCTACCCCAAACCCCTGCAATATCTCCCCACTCCCCAAGCCCAAAATATGCAGTCCCACAACCTTCTCGTCCTTTCCCTGGCAAATAAGCTTATATTTCGTGGGTCCCTTATCCTCCTTATCCATTATAGTGTAATAAATCGCCGTGAAGGAGGTCTTGTAGATCTTAATATCGTCCTTGCCATATTTCTTCTCGGCTTCTTCTTGTGTAAGACCGATAGAGCCGACTTCAGGATGGGCAAAGATGACAGAGGGGATGAGGTTGTAGTCTAGCTTGCTAGTGCTGAATTGTTCACCGCCGAAGAGGCGATCGCCAAGCTTGCGGCCGGCGGCGATTGCAACTGGAGTAAGCTCGATTTTGCCAACTACGTCGCCGAGGGAGTAGATGTTCTCCACGTTAGTGTTCTGGTACTCGTCTGTAATGATTTGGCCCCTCTCGTTTTGCTTAACGCCCACAACATCCAGACCAAGACCTTCCACTTCTGGAGTTCGGCCGATGGCCCAGATCAGAGTGTCCAGGTCCTCGAGCTTGCCCTCACCTGTTGAGTCGGAGTAGTATAGGGTAAGCTTCCCGGTCTTTTCGTTCTTCTCGACCTTGCTTTGCTTAGAGTTCTTGTGAATGTGTATGCTAACACGCTCATACTCTGAGACAATACCGTCTTGAATCATCTCATCAAAGGTTCGTAGAAATTTGTCATGACGAATGAAAAGATGTGTCTCTGTGCCCAAAGCATTAAGCATTCCTGCGAATTCCACAGCAATATATCCGGCTCCTACCAAAGCCACCTTCTTAGGCTGGTGCTCGAGCTCGAAGAATCCATCACTGTTGATACCATATTCGGCCCCGGGGATGCCTTGAGGAACAGTAGGGTGTCCGCCAGTCGCAAGCAGGATCTTCTTCGCGTTGACCTTGATCTTGGTGCCATCATCGAGCTTGATCATGGACTCGTTCTTGCCTATGAAGTATGCTCGGCCGTGAATATATTCAACACCGTCGTTCTTGAGGTTGCGCTCGTGTATGCCGTTCAGGTTCTTAATATTTGCGTCTCGCTTCTTTTTGAAAGTCTCCCAATCGAAGGGGGCAGTTTGCTCGACAGAGAAGCCGTAGGCTTTGGAGTCGCGTATGTTTTCTGCCAGACTTGCTGCGTTCCAGGTGATCTTCTTTGGTATACATCTATGACGGTTAGCATTTGCGTGGATTCTCGAGGAGGGGCAGAATTACCCCACGTTGACACAAGTTCCCCCTAATCGCTTTGCCTCTACTGCAATAACCTTCGCCCCATACCATCCACTTGCTCTCCTAGCACAAGCAAGACCACCACTACCACCTCCAATGACCAAGAAGTCGCACTCCTTCGTTATGGGCGCCATATTCGCTGGTGCTGCTGAGAACTGTTGAGAGAGGGAAGAAAGTCTTGTTGATGTCGTCTTTGAAGCTGTGTTCGTGACTGGGCGGGTGAGAAGAGTGAAGGCTCTCATGAGAACATGATGAGGCGGAGAGAAGGTGCTTTAGTAGAGATCTGGAGGGAAGGCCGAGTGTTGTAACGTGATTACCGGAGTTTTACGAGTAGTGATCTTCGGCGGGATGTACGTATGTTGACCGGTACCAGCCGGGGTAGCTTAAATGACTGAGCAGTCGTATCGACGTTCGCTCGCACCAATTCGGACCAACAGTAAGCCTCGTCCGTCGAACTCCGAACTTCAGGCATTTCTTTCGGGCTGCGTAGCGAGTGCCGACAAGATTTGTCAACATTAAAATGCACATGCGGAAGCGAGATTAGTCATCCCGAATGTCGGTTGAGGCGATAGGGGCCTTACCAAATTACCCGCCTTAATAATCGTACCCGCGTTCGCTCGCATCAATTGGTAAGCCTCGTCCGCCGAACCCCGAACTTCAGGCATGTCTTTTGGGCAGGGCCAGGAAAGCATTGTTGGAAGAGGCGTATATATATGTCTTTAATGTCCTATCCAGTTTATGTGTATGAATTCACCAGCTTCAATCAACATATAATTACCACTGCATTGACCTCGGTCTTGTCTATAAATCTCAAAGAACAGCTCATCGCATTCCTCCAAGTTATAACTGCACAAGGGACATTTCACAATGACTACTCAAACACCCGTCGAGGAATTCAATTCCCTACTCTCAACCTCCTCGATCCTCTTCGTCGTTTGTAAGTTGCGCCTCTCCTCATCCCCTCCGACCCCACATTTCTCTTACTCTACCCTTCCACTATACTGTCCTTCTACCTCCCCACTCGAGCTAAAACGTCTCAGTTTACCGCGGCCACTGGTGTCCCTTCTGCCAGGCCTATCTCCGTGCTCTCCAAGGTCTCTCCCCTTCCATAACATCCCTCGGCGGCAAAGCCCTAATCATCACCTCCGAACCCGCTTCTTTCCTCCCTGAAACGCGGAAACTCACCAGCTATTCCGGTGACGCTATCGTTGATACTCAAAACACGCTCGTGAGATTCGTGAAAGAGAAGTACGAGCTTGAGATTGCAGTGAGCGAGAGAAAGGGGTATGAGAATGGGATGGCACAGCCGGGGATTTTGGTCTTGCGAGGGGGCAAGGGAGGAGATATGATGGGGGAAGAGGGAGCGGTATTGGAGAAGTGGGCGATTGTTCCAAGTACGATGAATCTTGGGGGAGCCAGTGATAGGCCGGACTTGGAGCAGGTTTGGGATAATGTTAGGGCGAAAATTGAGGGGAAAAGCGTGGTGCATAGGGTTTATAAAAAGATGGGATTGTTGGGGACGTTGTGGGGGAAGGTTTTTGGTTGATTTGGGGAGAGAAGGATAGAAGAGGTGGAAAGGAAATGAGTTTAGGTAGTGAGTAGCTGAACAGATAACCTTACTGGAATTCCTGCAGGTTCTTCGGTTTCTAACTTGTGGAGGAGATCTAATATAGAAGACGTAAATTTGGTGAGAGGATCTCTATAGTTCATAAACTCATCTTCACTGTCTTCCTCGTCGCTAAGTGCCAATGCGTCATAGTCGCAAATTCCGTCTTGTGGGTCGTGAAAGTATTAATGGCATTTAATAGTAGGATCAACGTGGATAGTCATCACGTACTTTGCATAGTGGGGACTCATGGTCAGAGTCCGTGTCAAGGAATAAATCCACTCGTAGTATTGAGGCACGATCTAAATAGTATGGTATAGCCATGGAATAACGAGGGAGTGAAAAGATTTTGAGACCTTGCACATATTCTTAAGGTCGTGCTGGTTAGCGACCTAATCATCATATTTTTAGTCGGAAATCAAGTACTCGAGAATACACGTATACTACGGGGGCTGGGCGAGAATCATATCTGGATCTCAAGGCAGAATTTATCCAACATTACTTTAGAGGGAAGTGTCTTAGTTGCGACGGCACAGTGAGGAGAAAGATGAAAATAGTATTGGAAGGTATATGTAGCATGTAGCAGAGAGTAACGAATAATGGTGCCTAGATAAGATGTCAGTATGAAGAGCATCCTCATGGACCGTAGGCTTCTGTTCGCAATACAATATGTCGTCCGCAACAATATGCTGTCAACTAGGCAATGTACCGTCAGCAAAGCAGTATGCTGCTAGCAAGGCACTATGCCGTCTGTAACGCTAATAGGACATGATCATCAGGTCCGTGCCGTCGATTCGAGTTACAACATGCTTGGCATGAGAGGTAGGTCATGATTACTCCAATAGAGTGGTGGACACAGATGTGGGTTTGTACTGGCCAGAATGTAAAGATCCACCTTTACGAAAGCCAAAACAAGGGTGGGTCACCATTCGACCGATGATGTCGCTTCGTGAAGGAGCACGAGACGTCAGCTCCAGACGTCCCTAAATGCAACTATCCCTTGTTGATCAGCTCACTTGGATACAGAAAGTCACTTTTGCGTGGCACAGTTGTCCGAGGTGATAAGGTAGAATCTGTAGTTTGTTGACTATAAACAGAGATGATGCATGCGAGACGGCAAAGAAGAATATCATTGATTGCGTCACGGTGGTAGCGAAAGAGATCAATTGGGGAAGAAGTGGAACTGCAAGATTATTTTCCCTAGCACCGAGACTGCCAGTGACGATGTCACAATTTCTGGACCCGAGTGGAAGGTGCCTCACTGTGTGGACGAGTTCTTAGGCATGGTTCCCGACAACCACGAGCTGATTCTTGCCAGTACTCCGGAATTGATCAAGTTCCTCGAGTCGGTACAGTTCACAACCGACCTGGTCCCCAAAATCAAGGCACAATACGTTGTTGAAGTACATGTCAAGTAAGATGAGATGAGCTATTCCGAGAGGAGCGGTGGTCGGCCCAATCATCGCAGTGCGAGTCCCAAAGCGGCTAGCGGGCGCAGCGGCCCCATGCATGCTCAACCCTGGCGGCCCCTGGCAAAACCACAGGTTATAATCTCTATACGCATGCAAACTCTTCATTGGTGGGGCTTCCGAGCTTAATCCATTGCCTACGGAGCAGGTACCTGAACCGCCGGTGGTGAGACGAACACCGACCCCGAGCCCGCGAATCCCACTTCAAAAACCCTTTCCCTCCAAAATTCCTCGCTAGACAGACACACGCGACAAAGCCGAGACAGTCTCTCTTTTACCAATTTCGAGCTGCTAGACTTATTTAACCCATTTTTCCTTTCTTTTCCATTGTCGAGGCATGGCTTCGAATGGACTTGGAGGCGGTCTCGCTCGACGCCGGAATGGGAAGTTGCAAGGTGAGATTATGCCGAAGCCATTAGTATGTATGGTATGGATGAAAACTTACTTGGACCCTTGCCTGCGAGCCGTGCCGGAAAGCGAAAGTCTCTTGCGATCATGCCCTACCCACCTGTGAGAGATGCCGAAGAAGGAAGGCCACTGTCCGATGTGTCTATCTGGCGGCGCCCATGACATGGCCTGCCCCGGACGCCAGAACTCGCTCCGAACCCCTCATTACGGGCATGCCCCCGACGCCTTCTACGGGCTCAAGTGCTTCTCCTGTTGCGTCAAGTGTGTACAAAGACAGTTGCCCAAAGCCGAACCCCGAGTCGGGCCCATTCATTAAGTCCGGGGCCTTCTTTGGTAGGTTGTCTAAAGTCTGAAGCTTTATTTTGGCGGGAATTACATTTTACATCATGTTACTCCTTCTGTTAGTCCGTTATGTTGTCCTTTATAAGTGGTCTGTTATGCACTGTTGATGTGTACTTAAGGGCGGGATATCCAGCTGAATCCTCCCAGGTCCCACACACTTCTCAGCGGTCTTCCTAGAGAACAACTCAAACCTCGGCGATGATGACATCCAAATCTCAAACGACTCGGAGCCATATGTAGCATCATATGAGAGCCTCCAGTCCCAAACCTTCCTCATGCTAGCAGGAAAGGAGCCACGAGGGTCTCTAAGAGTCGCTCTCGGCGCCAAAGTCCTCAGTGCCCTCCCTGACCAACAGACCTGCAGGTTCCTTCTTCGCTGGTATCAAGAGAGGTGCCGTGGATGTGGTTTACCTAGAGAGTCCGATGTCGCCTTGGCTAATTCTCTATGGACAACGTATGCACGACAGCTCGCAGAACCACGACGTCCAGAAGATCTCGAAGCCATGTCGTCGATTCTGTGCAAGAATGCCGAGACAGGACTTGAAGAGTTTGAGGACTGGGATCGATGGTTTATATCTTGCAGTGGCGCTAATCTGAGATGGGAGACTCTTGGTGGTGTGTTTGGTACTCTCACGAGTGCGGTGCTATCATTGCCGGAACGGGATCCTTTCTTTTCTACGCAGCGGGGTGAGAGGCAAAGCAGGAGGAATTTCTCAATTGAGCTTCAAGATTGCGTGCAAGCTTGTATCACACTGTCGAATTATATGGAGCTTATCAATTTTCCTATGATTGTACTGTTACTGAAGAACTTGATCCTTCAGACCGTTATTAGTGGGGATGTCAGTAAGTATCCCACGCACTCTAGCATCGTGTAACGTTTTTAACAAAATCTAGGCCTGGTAGTTTGGAGACAGCTCGGAGACCTAGTGAGTGCCGTGACGGCTCTAGGACTTCATAATCTCACGCCTGGTGGGCCTGTCACCTTCCTCTCGGAGATGAAGAAGCGTATATTTAACAGGACCTTTATTTTCAGCATGGGCAATTCTGTGCTTACGGGCAGACCGCCGGCTCTAAGCCACCGCTTTTCCGAAATCCAACTTGCCCTTGATGTTAGCGACGAAGTGCTCATGAAAGGTGGAGAGGAGCTTCGGAGAGCTATTGCTGCACTTGACTCTAATGGATGGAATAGGGAAGGCAGTATGTATATCAACACTGGTTCTCGGACCCTCACGTTACTTGCGCCAATACTGAACGAGGCTCTTGAATTGTTCCTTGGAGTTTCTCAAAATATTACAGGCGAGATTGTTAAGTAAGAGCTCCCCACCTGTCATACTCTCGAGAGATGTTAATATCGTGGCAGAGACTTGATGACCAGAATTGAACAAACTTACGAATCCTTCCCTCATTACATCAAATTCAACATGGCCGATATCTCGAATCCGGAGCTTTCCGACCTTAAAGTATGGATGCGTCTCTGTCTCCGCCTTATGATGCTCGAGCACCGTCTGCTCCTCGAACGTCTTGCATTCAAGCAGAATATCCTAGACGGGCAATCTATGGTCGACTGTGCACGAGAGATGCTAGAACTTACAGTCTTGCTCTGGGTGCATCGTGACCGGTTTGTTGAACATTACCACGATTATGATTGGATATTGATGTGCCGGGGAATTCCTTCTAGCGGTATCCTCTGCGTCGAGTTATTGAAGCAGATAAAGCAACCGCAAGGTACACAATACATGCTCCGCATCTCGCGCTCAGAAATCGTCCAAAACCTCTCTCTCCTCATTCGTTTCCTGGAATGGATTAAACCTTCTGCTGGCAACTACAAGCTCTGCAGGAGGATGAGACAGATCATGAAGAGGATCTTAGACCAAATCCTGAATCCAAGTTCGCCTAGCTCTGTTCCTCCTGCTAGCCAGGAGTCGGCAGCGGGTGAAGGGAATGGATTTGAGAATGGCATGCCGTATGATCCGATGTTGGATGTGGGGTTTGATAATGGGATGGATAATTTGGAGTGGCTGAATACGGTAGATTGGTCGAGGGGTCCTTGGGTGGATTTGCAGGACTTCTCTGCTACGAAATGGGGTTGAAGAAGCTGTGGGGATTACTCCATCGGTGGAGACTGGAAATGGGATCACATGGGTCTAGTATATTGTCTGACCTCCTTCAATGTCCCTTAGCTGACCTCATCACAGCTGGAATCCGAGGATCCCTTCGCTCGCAAATCACTTTATCATCCATTAAATCAATCCACCTGCAACCATTCATACTGGCTTTTCATATACCTCTCCTATTTTTATGGCGATGAGGGTTGTTTCCCGCTTGTCCCCTAGTATCTGGGCTTGCTGACTTTGGGTTTCTTATCCCGATACTTCGTACGGCTTCGCTTTGGGTTCGCTACGCTTATCCTCCGCTTAGAATGTCTAGTTACTCCCCTAATTATTTATTCATATTTACACGCTCCCCCCTCCTCCTGTTTCGCACCTTTCGCGCCCGACCAGTTACAAACACAGGATTAACCTATCATAGATATACTTAATAATAAATCCATCTCTGAACTATTGCAGGCCTAAGCAACTCGACCCTTGGTCTGCTTAATACTAATAACCTTAATGTCTCGCCACATTAAGACCGCTATTAAACCAACAATCTAAACAGTAGTACCCACAATCAAAAGACCTCTCTGCGCATCTCTATAGGCGTGCTGAATTATAAGATGTTCAGGCGTTCTAGGCAAGAACGATAACTGCATAGGGAGGGACTCGTAGATAAGAAGCAGATTCGCTTAGTCTATAATAGGAAGGTATACAGCGAGCTTGTTTAATAAGGAACCTTACTAAATTGCGGCGGAAATTGTTAGACTAATTATAGACCCAATATTCGCAAATAACCTAGCATTACTAGACTTATAGCGAAGTATTGCTGCTCTACGGCTGCGGCCATAATTGCAATCTCGTTGCAAATGACTAAAACTCCTTCGGCGAACGATATAAAGATCATGTATATAACGATATAGCCGACACTCTGGTCGGGCTGGCGGAAGTATATCAGCAGACTATATTAAGAATGGTCATAGGAATATTAAAGTATAGGGCGATGGGTTTATAACGGCCGGTATAGCTAATGACACCGCCGGTAGTGAGAGCGGTTGTAACACGAACTATGATAGGGCCATATGCAGGGCCATAAGGGAGTTAGACAAGAGTCAGACCACTTTTCGGATACGCCAGAAGTTTAGCTTTGGCTTCACTGTAAGGGGCTATATCATATTCAGTATTGCCGAAAACTATATAGTAACCATAGGCTGTATAAGAGTAGTCCTTATCACATCTCAGCGGCAAGCTTAAGTCTTACGATTAATGCATACTAATTATTTTATACGCAGAGTATATTATCACCCTTACTTTAGTTACTTATTCAGGCTTATTGCGATCCCTTTTATTGCCCTTTAGCACTCTTATTATTATAATTCTTAAGCTTCTACTCTATAAGGCCGATCGAGGAGGAACATCAATTTTGGTAAAAATTCAACTTGATCGCACCGAGCCCAACGCGTAATATACGCAAAACACACACCTAACAAACAATATGCCTAAGCCTAGAGCTGATCCAGCGCACGAAGGCGGAGCAATACCATTGACAGCACCAGAGGTCCAGATAGAGAACGCGTTGAAGACTTAGCCTACAACCAACATCCAGAAGCCGACTATCTACCAAGAGAAGACCCATAATAAAGACATCAGTCGACTAACTGCTTACCTATCTAAGACAAGAGCAACGAAGGAGGTGGTGAGCGCATAGCAGCGCCTACAGCAGATAATAACGCGTAGCGGACGCAACGAGGGTAGTCACGTGACAAACGTACTCCAAACCACAATAGAGGAGATACGCGCAAAGATGCTAGCCGTAAAGGAGACGGTAAAGAAGGACCTTAGGATCATAGGAAACAAGCTCGAGGGCATAAGCCTAGACCCACCTACGACCGGGAGTAGCGAACGGACCTACGCATTAGTAGCTTCGGAAGGAACTAAGCTTAAACGTCCTAAACAGACTCCTCTTAGCATTGGTATTAAGCCGGTCCCAGCCCGATTTGAGAGGGAGCTACTTATACAGACTAGGAACCAAGATTTCGATAAAACAAGTGCTTAGATTGTCTAAGAAGTCAATAAATAGATAGAGATTAGGAAGGCTATCGCTTGCCATAAGCTATAGAGTGGAGACTACACTCTTATACTCAATATAAAGGAAACGAAACAATATTGGCAAGAGTATATTATATGGCTAGCCAACTTTGGAGGCACTATATTAATCATCTAAAGAGAGTTCGTTATCTTAGTGTGAAGGCGCGGGCAAAAGGGTAAAGACTCAATTGATCGAATGCCTATTGTACAAAGATCTAAAGCTAGAGATGGAAGAAGGGATGGGAAAAGCCCTGACTATATAGCCGGATGGCGGATCACATGATAATATGGGGGAGTGGGGCAAGGTTCTGGACCCGCGCCCTGACACTTAGTATATAGAATATGTAATAGCAGGAGGTGCTAGAGGGCAATAAGAGGGATCGCAATACGCCAAAACGAGTAATAGAATGTCCAAAAGGTGTCTTATTAATATATAACATTAGAACATTAAAGGTTGAGAGACTCCAGCTTGCCGATTATACGCGGCAAGGACTCTTTCTATATATCCTATAATTATCATATAGTTTCGGCAATACCGAACACTATATATGCGCATACGGGGTCGCCGACGGCATGCCCGTAAGTCATGTGACCTATGCGTCGCTTAATCCTTTCTCCCGTAGTCCTGTATAGGGCTCGTGTTATAACTATCCCCTCCTAAAGGCTACTCGTCCTCGAGTAGGCTAGTAAGAGTCTCCTTAGCTGTAACTTTACTGCAACTCTATCGCAACTCTATCATAACTCTACTGCAACTGCAACTCTATCACAACTCTGTTATAACTCTGCCACAACTACAACTCTGTCGCAACTCTATCTTAACTCTGCTGCAACTCTATTGTAACTGCTGCAATTGTCCTCATTAAAACCTAATGGGAAAAAGAGTAACAATGGCTAATAATAGCAGTAGTCGAATAAACGCGGTAGTCGTAATCCTCACTCAACCTCTTTCGTATATAACCTTGTCTCGTATATGACTTATTGTCGTATTTAACTCATTGTCGTAGATGACTCATTGTCGCAGATAACCTATGGTTGTATATAACTCATTGTTATAGATAACCCGTGGTTGTATATAACCATCATCGTGTCTAACCATCATCGTACATAACCATCATTGTATATAACCATCATCGTATATAACTCGTTATCGTGGATAACCCGGTTTCGTATACAACTCATTATCGAATATAACCCATTGTCGTAGGTAACCCGGTTTCGTATACAACTCGTTGTCGTGGGTAACCCGGTTTCGTATATAACTCGTGATCGTAGATAACCCGGTTTCGTGTACAACTCTTGTCGAATATAACTCATTGTCGTAGACAACCTGTGGTTATAGAGGGCCCGTCTTCGCGTATAACCCATTGTTGTGAGTAACCCGTTTTCATACATAGCCCATCGTCGTAGATAACTTAGTGTCATAGATAACTCTTTGTCGTAGATGACTCATGGTTGTATAGGGCTCGTCTTCGCATATAACTCGTTGTTGTATATATGACCCGTTTTCATATGTACCCCGTCGTCGTATATAACCCCTTCTTATATCACTGAATACGTTCTCTTGCATTCCTCTTAAATAGTGCCTTTATCCCTTTAGCACTACTACCCTTCACTTCCTAGTTCCTTACTCGTCGTCGCCTTCTAAGTCCAGTATAGGAAGTAAGGTCTGTCCTTCCCTAGACTTATATCGTAGTAACGTGTTAGTTTCTCCACTTGCAGCTGAAAAGACATCCGAATAATCTTATAACAAGTGGGGAGTCTAGTGGCTATAGCGATTGTTGACTAATAAGATCCAAGAGTCTCCTAGATTCCTATCGATAGCTAGGTAAGGGCGCAAAGTGGTCTTATATATGCTGTAACTATCGGTGGGCTTTAGTCGTAGATTATAAGCGCCGTAGGGGTATAGGTCTTATTGGTTTATAGCGTATAAGATGGGTAAATCGGCGTTCCTATAGGGTTTAAGACGCAATTGCCGTACTAAGGTAATATCGAC
>AYLM01002999.1:0-30330 GCA_001625345.1 Cairneyella variabilis
ACTTAGTAATCTAGAAGCCTAAAGAACCCCATAGACTCTTATAGTAGATACTATATTAGTAAGCTTATATAAGCTTACTAATTATATTAGAAGGCTCTAGAAGGGCTTATTATTAATCAACAGTATCGCCCGCCAGCGTCCCACGACGAATAAAGTGATCAAGCCTCCGGGCGGGAACTGGGCTCAGGGCTTCCAGAAGCGTCATCCAGCACTCAAATCACAAAGAGTGAGGGCGATGGACTAGAAACGCCACGAGAACAGCATCTATGATAAGATAACACACTGGTTTGAGGTTATTGGAAAGGTGTTGCAAGATCCGGCTATTCTGCGGAGAATGTCTACAACATAGACGAGACGGGAGCCATGTTATGCATGCTCGGCTCCGTCAAAGTCCAATGTATCGCTCTTAAGCAACAGATCTGTAGGAGGAGATTCAGAGATGGCTCACAGGAGAAAATGGCCCATAGGAGACAATTCAACGTTACAAACACCTCTCTGGCCTTGTTAAGGTCAAGAAACCTGATCAATCGTGGAGCGCGAAAAAGTACGTCGAGCACAACAGACAGCTTCTGTTGAGAGATGAATTTATCATCCCAGGCAAGTGCTATGACCTCCTACAACGGATCGGGGAGACGCAGGTCAAAGTCGCCACAGAAAAGTTCTCACAGACTGCGCATTTTGAATCGACGCGGGAGGAATGGGAGGGTGGAGGAGCCTGAGGCCGCCTTTCCCCGCTCCCCAAGCAAGTGCACTAATCGTCCGACGATCGGATGCTGTAGATGCGGAGGTACTGTAGCCGTTCACCTTCAATGACGCAGCTTGACTTCTTTTAAAAACGCATCTAACATCTATCGCGCTGAATCCACCTTATGGACTTTATCATATCATTGTTTCGTAAAGCACTTCCAGATGGCGGCAGACGTTATGGTGATGAAGAACAAGACACCTCAAGCTTGGCGGCCATTGTCTCACAGTGTGAGACTTTCCAAAGAAAAAATCTTGTTACAGGATCAGCCTTCGGATTTGACTATTCATTCAATCGGCCCAGCTCCTACAAGTACAACGCCTCCCAGTGGCTGTGGGGTATGGTAACCCTTTAGAGATGGAGGGTTCTACATCGGAGAAAAGCTGATCGGTTCCAGACTCCGGAGCTCATCAGATTACGTGGACTGCACTTGGGGAGGTCAACCTCGCTGTCGCCGATCTTCGATCGCAGCTCAATTTTCAGCTCGACGATGGGAGAATACCACAGCAGATCAACTGGCACGCAAAGAAGTCATGGCACGACCCTTTAAAACCTCAGCTATACTCAAAGATGGAATACAACGACCTGACTCAGACACCTGTCTTACCGTATAGCTTAAGATCGATATACAGGGCCACCGGTAACGTCGCCTATCTGGAAGAAATGGTTCCCAAACTTGTCAAATATCTCAACTGGTGGAAGGCCAATCGAGACCTTGACGGGACAGGTGTAGTCACGATCTTGCATCCGTGGGAATCTGGAATCGACCTAAGTCCAGGCTATGATCCGGCTCTGGGAGTTAGTCCAGACGCTCGTGCACGACCTTCCTGGAGTGTGATTTATCCGCAGCTCATCCAGCTCTGCCTCAGCTACCATTATCGGTATGACTGGGAGCAGGAGAAGATCCTTAGCCGCACCGCTGCTGGAGCGGGTCTCTTCAATTGGTTTAAGGTGCAGGATGTTGCAGTCAACTGCGTCTATGCGTCTGGTTGGGGTGTCCTCGGCGATCTGGCCGCCGAATACGACACCACAGTAGCCGCTGAGTGCTACGCCAACCAAAAGCACTCAGAGAAGGGTATCATTGAGACGCTATTCAGCGAATCGGCTGGCCACTTCGTCACCGGCTACAAGGATAACAGCAACGTTCAAAGCTTCCACGACGTCAAAGTTGTCCAAATGCTTTTCCCACTGCTGCTCGACAGCGTCAGCTCCGAACAAATCAGCTGCATCCTCGACTACCTAACGGACGAAGACGAATTTTGGACGACCCATCCTGTTCCAAGCGTGAGCAAGGCCGAGGCCGAGTACAACCCCATCTTAGACACTGACCTTCTTTGGCGAGGACCAAGTTGGGGCTTCACGAATTGGTTCATCATGGAGGGTCTTCAAAAGCACGGTCAGACAACTATTCTCAACAAGATGATGGACAGATGGATTTCTGCGGTGCAAAAAGGAGGAGTGTGGGAGATGTGGAACCCGGAGACTGCCTCAGGCTATGGAGCGGAGGGTCTCGGAATGTCTACATTAATTGTAGATTGGATGAAACGCCTTGGCCGAAAATAATGTAGGTCTGCTTCATAGGTTGAGAGCAAGCTTTGACTGGACCAAGTATGTACAAGGGCTGACTTAATGGCAGAAACGTCCGAACCAGTTGTTAAGGGCGTATTTGACAACGAGGGGAACAGCGCTCTGTACAGATTTCATCAGCGACCTCGCGAAGAATTCGGTGGCTGGGCGCGTATCCACTGGCTGTAAGGCATTTAATCCACTTAAGGAGCATCTCCTCTTGTGTTTGGGTTAGTAGTTACTGTATTTAACGCGCTTTCATTCGTAAAAGTCCTCCTTTAACGCATCGAGCTACTGTTTCCTTAGAGAGCCCTAAGGCTTTGCAGCTTCATACGAGGACTTATATTTACCAGATTGAACTCCTGATACTGCCTCAGCTAGTTGAATATCGAGTTCTTCAGCTTTCTGGCTTTTTCGGCGTACCATTATTGAATAATAAAACTCCTCAGTCTGCCTTGTGTTTTCTGACTGGAGAAAAGGACAAAGATTACCAATGGGCACTTACTCAATTGCGTGATTGTATAGTACTATACAATATCCAAGAGCCTAGGGGCATGATCACAGATAGAGAGCTTGCCCTAATCTCTGAGATTGATGAACTTTTCCCACAATCCGATCATCTTCTTTACCATTGGCATATTAATATGAATATAGCGAAAAACTGCAAAAAGCACTTCCGAACGAAGGAGGACTGGGATAAGTTCTATATAGGCGCCAAGTTGTTTGAACAGTCGAACGACAGAGCAATATAATAAGAACCTCCAGAAGTTACGCCAACACCCTGCTAAGCCTGGAGTACTTGGAGTATACTCGGTTGATTTGGAAGGAAAAGTTAGTGAGTTATATCTCGATTTAAATCATGAAATAATAAAGCTCTATTGACTAATTAACTTAGAGTTTAGATTAAGTTTACGAATCTGATCTGCCATTATAGTAATACCTCTACCTCTCGAATCAAAGGCAACCATGCCATCCTGAAGTCATACTTGCGCAAGAGTACTGGAGATATGAAAAGTGTGTTTGATCGTTTCCAATTATACTGGAAAAATCAGCATGAGACTATGGAGGATCAGCTGGCCAATGAGCGAATCCGGCCATTACACTCGATTCAAATACCACTTTTGGCACACGTTATAGGCTATGTTCATGCCTTTGCCCTACGAAAGATTGTCCTCCAAAAAGTACGAATTGGAGCTCAAGCGCCACCCCAACCATGCGATTGCGGTACCCCAAAGTATATGGGAATTCCATGCTGGCATATTATATGGCAGAGAATGCAAGGGGGTGGGATGATCCTTCTTTCCGACATTTATCCTCACTGGTTCTATGACCGTGGGGATAGTATTGAGCCTTACATTGGACGTCAAGTGATTCCTCTCTTGAATCCTGATATGGTAAAAGGTAAGGGTAGACAGAAAGGTGCCCTTGGGAAGAAGAACACCCTACCTGCTGGTGTCGCTATGGGTCGGGGGCCAGGAGTAGCGGCGACAGCAGTAAATGCGAATGCTATAAGGGGGAGAGGTCGAGGAAGGGGGAGGAGGGGAGAATCTTTTAGTTCAACTCGACGTGATCCTTCCGCCTTTGAGATCGAGTTTCCATGTTCGACAGCCCCTCCGCGAATTCAGACACAAAAGCGTCCTCGAGAACAGGAGACAGAGGATGATGCAGGAGATACTATTGTCGTCGATGTTACCCTGGAGGCTCAACAACTCATAACAAAGTCCGCAACGCGCCGATGTCCCTCCGCCCGATCAATCTGACTTTTGCCAGACTAGAAAGCTCGAGGATTGAACCTTCTCCACATCCTTCGTTCGTGTTCGCGCCGCTAACTTCCATCCAATCCACCAAAGGCAGAATGTTGGTGCACAAATGCAAAACAAAAGCACGACGCTGACGAGAAGTATGTGTCGTCCAGCCCATCCAAACACTTCATGGTCCCAATTATACCAGCCTCCACCCCGTTCCTTTGTGAAAAAGCTCCACTCGTTGTCTTTATACTCTTCTTGCATGAGTATGCGTATCTCATCTCCCGTTGTATTCGTTCTGAGGTACTCCTCCCAGACCATCGAAACGAAATGAGGGCCCGCACTGTTCATTATAGTCAGGTAAGGAAACACGTAATTGTAGTCGTACGCTTGGATTCGATCGATCAAGAGTTGGAAGTAAGGATGCCCCTTTTCCGTGCCCATAACGTGATTAGTCAGTCCCACCTGGATCTTTGTCGCCGGCATCCACGCTTGGAATGGTAGTAGAGGGTCAAGATTGCGTCTGCATCCCTGCAACAATCAATTACTGGTCTTTAGATACGGTGAAGGACCAAAGGCTGACATTGTCAAGATCGAGGTAGATACCACCGTGTTGAGCCAGGATGAAATATCTGATTGAATCCGCGCGTTGAATATCGTATCGATAATGGGTCCAAGTCTCGAGGAACCAGGGGTATTCTGTCCTAAGCAGATCTACTACCGACTCGTTCGTCCACAACTGGAGAATGTTTCAGCACAAGCCCTTCTATGCGATCGTCCATTCGTTCTCCGTACCCTATACTCATATGTATGATGCAAGTCAATGCAGCTTTGCCGTGCTTGTTCCCATCCCGGTGGCATTTCTTTGTTGTCAAAGCCAAGGTATATTTGGTGTAAGATCTTCGGGATGGTTATCGCTTCATCGTTGTGCGGTTGGGAGCTTGGGATTGCAAGCTCCTCTTTAGATAGCGCATATGGCCCTATGTCGAGCAGTATGGTCCTCAACACCGGCACCAACACCGCCGACAAGAGGTGTAAGAAGTAAATCACAAAGATAATGACACCTATGAGATGTAGCACAGATTGACGGCGCATATTTCTAGAAGGTGCCTGTCATTGTCGCGTAGTATCATAGACGGTAACGAAGGAATGACGAGCGGGGAAGAATACTGGCACCGCCACATGTACGGTGGAGTAGGTTTGGTTTCTGTACGGATGATCCTACAAATCTTCCTTACTGTGGAACTTGTTCCCCTTGGTAGGAAGAGTGCGCGCTAGTTTGTCGTGACTTCCGAGGTTTACAATAAAAGGCAATGCGACATATCCCCAAGATGCGACACTTTGCGATCAGTGGACCCATCAACTATCGTTTGGCTTTTAAACGGATCAAATATCAAGCTGCCCTCCACAATGAATGTCACTCCCGCGAGCGTCGGGTTAAAGCGACTCGCGGCCTGGCCTATCACCCAGTCACGGTTCAGCAATGACAGGCCAAATCAATAAATGTCACTCCCGCGAGCGCATGTCGGGCTAAAGCGACTCGCGGCCTGGCCTATCACCCAGTCACGGTTCAGCAATGACAGGCCAAATCTCACTCGTGTGCCGAAGAAAAGCCCTATTTTCTTATCCACCTCAAGCGAAAGGAGCGATTCAAGTGGCAGCAGGCCTAAACTTTCTCTCATAGTTTGGGTCACGTGTCACTGTTTGGCTCGTTATTTTCGCCAGCACGAATATAGACACGAAGTGAAAGTTATCTCCTATCTTCAAATACAGAGCTCTAGTATATATCACCAACAAAATGCGTCCTCGACTAAACTCACATCCACCCCTTCCGTCCCAATACTCCCAACAACAGCAGCTCTAACTGAGTCTGCCATCCTCCCAGGACCGCAACTTAACACGCAGAATTTCCTCCTTCGGGGGGCATCCTTTCCAAATATTTGACTCTCATTCCGTACTTCACCTCTCACCAACTCCTTGACATTAACCCTCTGCTCGCCCTCTCCAGAGCCCGTACAGAAAATCCTCAACTCAACCTCTTTTTTCCTCAATACTCCCATATCTCCAAGCTGTGATCTAACAGCTTTAATCAAGCTTTCTTCTCTTGCACTCCAAAATAAGACGAATCGTCTTGACACCTCTCTAATTTCGTTCCTCGTCTCTTGCTGTTCTATTGCCGCGAGGTGGACTTTCAAATATCCCAAGATGCTCGTGATTCCAATGCCCCCAGCAAACGCCACAACTGTATCTGCATCCCTAAAGTCGGGTTCTAGTGCTGTGGAGCCATATGGTCCTTCGATCCAGATGGGAACAGTTATTGCTCTTAGTGAGGTTGTCCCGGATTTTAGTAGGTATCGATGGAGATGTTGCGTGAGTCCGTGTTCTGGGCGGATGATGAAGGAGATACTTGGTCTCTTAGGATCCAAGATAGACGCCGGGGCTTGATCAAGAGAGATATCCTGAAGTTCCATCCCAGACTCCGTGTTTGGCGGCAAAAGCTCCCTCGGGACTCCCCTCGTATCATGAATTGCCACTTTAGGCTCCCCTTCGTCCCAACCCGCAATCGAGAACGGATGGCTCTGGAACGGATTCCTTCCGACTGTGGGAAATTGTAAGTAGCAATGCTGCCCAGGCCTAACTTTCCACTTCACACTCGGCCACACCGTAACCTTAACAAACTCATCACCTGGCAACAACTCCACCACAGCCTTAGGATGTCCTCTCACTATCCACTGCTTCCAATTACACACCACCAACCTCCCTACTCTTACAACTCTATCAAACCCCCAAAACGCAAACGCAATGTAAAGCCATGTCTCATACCCAAAAGTCCTATCGAACCGCCAAACGACATGGTACCACAGCCCCACCAAGATGACAATCGTAAGCGCAATATGTATGAAGAGGAAGATCTCATACCACTTCTTCCGCAGCGGTAGCATCGCGAACACGAAGACCATAAAGCCCATAGCTATAACTGTAATGACGCCCATGTCCCAGTAGTTGGGGTTATAGCCGAGGGTGTGGATGCCTGCCGAGAGTGTAAACATGTTGTAGCCAAAATTGTTGGTGTCGCTCCAGTACAGCACGACATGGACAATCCCTTGAACAGCGGCTACGCGTGCGATCCAGCGGTGGAAAGTTAGGATTTCGGTCCGAGAGTGGCCGGTGAGGAAGAGGATGGGTGTGTTGCGGCCGGAGAACATGATGGCGAGGGCAATGTTGGCGAAGGAGAGGATGCCGAGACGGTCGGCAATTAGAGAGACGAGATGTTTGTGCTTAGTGATGTACCATGTATTAGGGAGTGGAGCAGGGTAATTTATGGCGCAGAGAGCGGCGTTGAGGCCCATATAGAGGAGGATAAGGAGAGAGAGGAAGCGAATGGGTATATATCCTAGGTTTCCTGGAAAAGGGCGGAGATGGAGAGAGCCGATGAGAGCTGGTGAGGTGATATATTTGTGAAGGAAGGACGAAAGAGGAGGTGGAAGTGATAACTCTGGCATAAAATAGTTTAGAGTTCGAAGAAGTCCTAACAAGCAGCAGAAACCGACGATAGCGAAGATGAGTGCAGCCCTTTCTTCCGAGTCAGTAGTATTTCAACCATGCAAGAAAAGTTCAATTACCCATAGAGAGCGTGAACAGATTCTCCCCCTATATATTCCTGAATCGTCATCCGAGAATCCTGATAGAACTGCTCATTGACCAAACTCGTCTTATCGAGTGAAGTTGCATTGTACGCCAACTCCGTAGTTGGAGGTGTACTTGGAAAGTTGTCCTCTAACGTGCTCACAACAATACCATCTCCCGCTACATTGCTCCAGCATTCTTCCGCTGTGTTGGTACTAATATTCTCTGCCGCGCATTTGGTTCCAATGCAGTACGCCAAGGAGCTCAGATATGGCGTGCACGTGGCATGGCAGAAGGGATCGCTGCCTCTCGGCTGATCGGGGAGTCGAGACTGTGTACAAGAGAGTTCAAGGCCCCAGAGCGAGGCAAGACAGGAGTAACAGCAAAGAGGCTCAAAAATAGTGCGTCCCAGGCCTACAAGGCCGATATCAGCAGCAGAAGCAGCCGAGATCGACAGAAGTAGCACAAGAAAGATGATTTTGGGAAACATGATGCAGAATGTGCACGCTGTTAAAAGTAAGAGGGAAACAACGAAAATTTAAAGTCACTCAAGCTTTCAAGTATTTGGGGGAGGGTTATTAACAGAGTTGTTGACAGAGTTATTAACTATATTCGTATTCGTTTGAAATCGTTGTCATCTTAAATTCTTCCGCGGCCTTATCGAAAATAGTAATCTTCCGCAAGTTACTCCGAAATGCGCTGTCACAAACTCTAAAAGACTTAAGACACCGCTAACCTCAGCGTTCTCACGTTGTGGCTTTAGCTAGTCGTAGAAATGCCAGATGATGACGCGGCTTAGACTTCTACCTAGCTACGGCTCGGTCAGAGTAGAAAAAAGTTCCGATAGAATCATATGAACCTCTTTTTTGATCAAAAGCTTTAAAACATTAGAAAGGTAGAAAGCTATACTATGATACTATAAAATCAAAAGGTACTAGTAGAAAATTACTCATAAATAATATAATAAATTTAAAATAAAATTTTCACCTAGATTTTATAGGAAGTTATTGAATAAGCAGTAATAGATTCGTGAACTCGCATACTAGGTTGGTCAACTCTTGGTCGATTAGGTAGGCTATTCATCGGAGTAAAAATAGGCCGATTTTGGCATATCCACAATACCGAGTCCCTTACTTCAGAAGTAATAAAACGTCCACAGATCCTCATGAAATTTACTAAAACTTGAGTTTAGAGCTCTCAAGAAGCAAAACTATCTGTAGGATAATTTTTGGAGGTTTTGATTGAGATTTGGTTGTTCTTCTTGGAGCCTGAAAATAGGATGTAGGCAGTTGCCAATATCGGCCGCTTTTTTCTCCTACGAATAGGCAGGATGTTGGAATAAGCTAGCGGCCGCTAGCGTAGCGTGCGATGCGTGGGGAGGGGAGATGCCCGAAGGTTTGAAACTCGTCGGAATTTACGAAGCCATTCGCTTAGAGATCCGATTACCACAAGAGCCAAGAGCAAAGAAGAAAAGGAGAAATAGAGGGTCCCCTCTCGATTATCGCCTCTATCTATACCTATGGCCTACCTGATTATGTTTATAACATATTCAAAGCATGTTTCGGTAGCCTTCCTTGTACGGCACCACAGGGCATATCACATAGTTCGTCCAGCATCCACCAACATATACTGCATTTACCCCATGTTCATGCTCTTCGCCGTACCATATTCTCATCTCCGTGGGTTTGTATCCTAGGATATCTGGTTGGTCTTTGGAAGGTGAAATGTCTGTGCGAAGCTTGCACCCTTTCCGAATCCTTGCTGCGGCTGGATAGATCTCAACTTGAATGGCAACGACTTCATCTGCATTTAAAGGTGCATTATCTTCCAGTGTATGCGTATGCTATAGCCTCTCGGGAAGAGACTTTGATGGATCCGTTTTTCCGTGACTTACGCGGAGAAAACCTTTTGCAAGAGGCTCGGGCTGACCATCAGCACTAAACGGGACTACATCACTATTTTCGTCGACTGCCCATAGGGATATCACGACGTCTGTATCCGGTATTGATGATGAGATATTCAATGTGGCAGTAAAATGGCCCGCGAATTCGACATCTTCTCCGAACGGAGGGGAATGGAAGCTCAATCCCGATTTACCGCTAAGCGGGACTTTCGACGAGTAGGCAAGACGCTCTTTAGGTTCGCTTGCTTTATTTGTGGAAAGTGTGCCATTAGTTCGGAGATGCCACTTCACATATTGTATTCCAGGGACCGGCCAATTGTTCTCCTTGCGCCAATACGCAAGCTCCGATATTTACCCGGATGTCGGCTCTGTGGGGAGTGGGGTATCACCACTCCGGGCCAGTAGTCTTTACTCTGTGGGGAAGTACGCTTTTCGGTAAGTGGAAAGCAAACCCCCTGGGCGTAACTACTGCTGGACGCATTCTACCCACTTCTGAAAGCAGTAATATCTAGCGCCGGGGCCCAAGATATGTCCTTAGTCGTGATCTAGCGCTCACCTCAAAGACCTCTCGATCACCAGAGAATCGCTCCGCAGCACACCAGGTCTTGTCTTCCAATTCCTCTTTGGCATCTTAAACAAATTCAAATATGGGATCCACTGACGTCGAAAATTCGCTCCTCGCTCGCGTTCAAAGGCTTGAAGCCGTTCTAGAGATCCAAAATCTGATGGCACGTCGAGCAGCTTACCATTCCGCTGGTCGACACGATCTTGAAATCGAAGAGCTCTGGTGCAATCGTGAGGACAGCGTTCTGGAACTAGAGGACTGGGGTGCATGGGTGGGCATGACGGCTATCAAACGCTGCTATGTCACTGGAAACCCTTTCCCTCCAGGCCAGAAGGGACTCTGTGTGGAGCATCTGTGCTGCACTCCCGCTGTAGAGGTTGCGGACAATGGAGACACGGCCAAGGCAACGTGGTTCAGTCCAGGCCATGAGACATTCCCAATTGAGGGGGAGGACCGACCGAAGAGTCTCTGGGTATGGGGACGGTATGCAGTGGACTTCAAGAAGGAAGATGGCAAGTGGAAGATCTGGCATCTCCATGTCCTAACAACGTTTCGAACGCCCTTTGACAGAGACTGGGTTGAATCAGCAATCAACCGGCCTTCCTGGTTCCCCCCATTCGGGGAGCCCCTCCCGACCATTGGAAAGGCTCCCCGTGGTATCAGCTTCAACGAGCCGTATCATCCTGACCGCGGCGCGAAGCTTCAGCCAGTGCCTCCAGAGCCCTACAGAACCTGGGGTGAGACTTGGAGCGCAACAGATTTCCATGAGCTGAAGAAATAAGTGCTAATCATTGCTGACTATAATATTTTTTATTTCATTTTTCTTGCCTGGTTGAGGAGGGACGGCAATCCTGGGTGCCATTTGTCTTGGGAGACAGCAATAGGTGTGGATTAGTCTTGTGATCGGAAAAGTCAAGTTGTAGATACACTTGCGTCGATCGAGGCCAGAATGGCAACTTTGTTCGCACCATCTAAAAAGATTGCCACTCTATAAGTTCGTACCGAGCTCTGGGAGCGTAGGTTCATACTCTTCAAGTGTACATCTCGTATGTTCACAAATGCTTTCATTCCAATTATTTGCAAGCACTAGCTTTGTATGTAGAATCATACGCTGCGGAGCAGATTCCAAGCAGCTACGTAGTAAACAGGGGGCATGACTCCTTTGTCATTACACAAGTTTATAACGCTCAAGTAGTATATGAACCGCTGCTCATTCGTTCATGCATCTCCCTGCCTTGCCCAGATCACGCATAAGCTGCATGAGGTTCTCTACGAGAGGGGCCAGACTCTCATCGTCTGGCTGGTTGGAGTGGTTCCTCCGCAAAGTGCCCAACACAGTATTCATTACGGCTTCTGTATCCGAAACTGATATCAGCTCAGTAGATATTGTGTCTCGGTCCACAAGTGGACGAATGCTTGGTTCGCCCCGTTTCAATGTAATAAAGCGATGCACTTCAGGGCAGTCTGCCCCATCCAACAATACCGGTTGGTGTGAAGAGGAGAGTGCGCCCTCATCCCGATTTGCATTTCTATAGCGAGTTGGTTTGGCCGGTGAAATGACAGCGTAGGTCCATAGTACAAGACTTGCATGATATACTGCGAGAGCATAGAATCCATGAAGAGTCTTTGGCGAAAAGGTAGTTGCGGCTCGAAGGACTTGGCCCGCATGCCATAAGGCTTGTCGCGAGGTAGGGTCGTCGATCCAGTGTTGCATATGTGGCAGCACGCGGCGAGCCTCTTCTTGGCCTTCTATCCCTGCAAATATTTGAATTTCTTCCATGGATACGTGCAGATACATAGCTAGAAGATCAAGCATGAGCGTGATCTCTGGGCATGATCGCTGATCCGAGTCCGAGGTGATCATACGAACCTGGTGCAGGAGGCCAGTCAGGTCGCGGTGTCGGAGCGCTAGCACAGCATTTGAATGTCCTGGTCGAATCTTCGTTGTAGCTAGCAGGTGTGAACACTCCCAGATCATAGCCCAGATTGCGTGCAGCACCACAAGCGTGGAGAAGTGCAAATCATTACAAAGACCCAGATTTGCCAGTTCCCTGGGTTCCTGTAAACAGTGGAGCAAGGATATGTGCTCCTCGGACGACCGGCTGCGCCTTTGAAGATATTGGGATTTCCAGCATTCTGCGCTTTCTGCTAACCACAATTCCTGCGAATCCGGAAAACACGCTGAAAGCTCCGTGTAACATATGAGCGGATTAACTTGAAGCGACATCGATGACTCTGCATCGTAAACAAAAGCGTGGTACACAAGTCGCTTGTACGATTCTTGCTCGACCCACCGGAGCCATTTCTCATATAATATCTTTCCAACATCTTGTACAATTGGTGTGAAGGTCTCTTGTTTATATCTCTGAAATCTTCTTGCTCTACGGAGCATCTATAGATCTCGATTAACAATGATCATGAGCGCCCCGGAGTCGCTAGCCCTTACCGTATACAGGGTTTGCGGAAGACTTTCTGCAATTTCCATCATCCGCCTATTCCCACTCCACAGACCAATCTCGAGCTTGCACATGAAGCATTGTAATAGCCACAGCTCCCTGGTTAAGCTATTGGATTCCTCACACAATCTGGGAATAACTAGCCTGATCGCCTCTTGGATTGTGAGCCCTAGCATCTGGAGAGCCTGTGTTCCGGAAAATGTTGCACCATAGGCTATGACCGCTGCCAGAAGTACTGGGTGTTGAGAGTTGGGGTTGAAAGTGGGCATATGGATAAATGAATCCCTTTGATAACAGTGGCGGAGGAAGAAGCTCTGGACCAAATCGTCAAGAAGTTCCGCAGAAGGAAATGCGGCGACGATCACCTCGGCTTTCTGCGGCTCAGATGCACTAAGAATCAACGCTAGCACTTTATCCCGAGAACTTTGGTTAACTTTCACAATGAGGCAGCGTCGGTCGAGTTTCAGACGAGCATCCGAAGAAGCTGCTAGACTTATTGGAATAGCAGTATTGTCAATTTCTGTTAGGCCATAATCCTGTGCTGCTGGTAGCCAGCGACGCAGCGAAGATTTTCTAAACGCTTCGATTCCTAGAGCAACTGGTCTCCATGAGCCTCCCGGACCTGGAGTTCCATTTGGGGAATCTAGCGGAAGCGGTCTTGAGCTCGATGTAAGACCAGATGGACCCACATTGGTGATCTTGCCATTTAACTGATCTAGCAAATTAAAGTCTGTGTCATCGTAATTCAAGCTAGTGTCGACTGTGAAATCTAGAACACCCCGTGATCCCAAGTCAGGATATGGCCAAACTGCAGGACTGTAAGCGACATATATCCCTTCAATACCGGCCTCATCATACCTTCTAGCAAGTCAGAACCATCATTCTCCCCGAAGGAGAGTTGAGACGTCTCTAGGAGGGTATTTAGCTCCTTGAACTGGGAGACGTCCGCTATGAAACTAGAATCAGACAAATTCCTCTAGTGAATCAGAATGGCTGCGTGACATACAGCGAACGAGAGTACCCGGTGTTGGGAAAGGGGTGGTATTCATGGCTTCAGCTATCGACCGCGAGCAACTCCCTTCATTATCTCCTGAGGTCTGACTAGTTGTCGATTGGAACCGAGGCATTTCTCCAGTTAAACCTCGGCTCGCAGAACGGCCATCTGGCATGTATTCACACTGAAGCCTACGTATCTGGCATCGACTACAAGGCTTTTCGTGGTCACATCTTAATTTTGCCGCAGCGCACGCCCGACAGGCTTGAGATACTCGTGGTTGGTAGTTTGCACCTCGCTTCGGCCTCTTTGAGCCTTCGACATTGTGGCTGGAAATATGGCGCTTCAGCAAATCTCTGGAATTATCATCAGTGATGTTACGTGAGACAGTATGAGGTCCTAGGTAACATACTGCCTTCCAAAACTCTTCTGACATATGGAGCAATTGTAGGGTTTCTCCTGAAGATCTATCATACGGTTATTAACCCATTTCAAACACAGGCGCGAGATAGTCAGAGAAGCTCACGGGAGCGAACATGCCGGGCCAGGTGGTCCATCCTCGAATATGTGCGCGAACAGTTCGCGCATTGGAAGTACCCGCCTGCGAGTGGCGCCTCTTCTGTCAGTGGGCTCATTGTTACATCGAGTGACATCTCTCAGCTTGATGTTATCGGAATATGCTGAAGTCCGACGAGATGAAGCTCTAGACGTGGTAAGTTAACATTTCCAGGATGCGGGGAAGCCGAAGTATTGTGGGGAATAAGGGAGTCTCTGCATCATTTTTGGCCTCCACAAGGCCGCGTCAGCTGAATGGGTATTCGATTTAGTGGCAGGAATAACCCTGTTGTGCGATGTCTTGGCAGATAAAGCCGCTATTTTTAGACTTCGAATTGAAATACTGCTGTACCTATGTTGAGCTGGCAACTTGGCGCTCAGCCCTGTCATGTGCACCTCAAGAAGACCAGACTCAGCTGAAATCATCTTGAGACACAACGAGCTGACTAGAAGTTTAATGCGATCAATATTTACTTGTCTACACCCTACACTGTCTGCCCAAGTGCTTCACGGATTTACCACCAACAGAATCATTCTGCCCGTAGAAAATAACCCTAGCGAGCGAAGGCGATGTGACAAACTTTTGGGCATGTACCTCCGAAAACTAAACTTTAGGGCGATGAGGAAGCCCTTACGTGATGCGCCCAGTTCTTGAACCGAGCAAGCGTTCGAACAACTTTACCGACATTCCTGGCTTCTGTTTGGCTCATTTGTGTGGGGTAATCAGGGTGCGGAGAACTGTGGCGCGAAGAGCATCCTCCAATAGACACTTATCATCGCTGACTTGGGGTCGGCTCGGAAGACATGTCGGACTCCACATGTGGGAAAATCCGAACCCGCCAGATTCCCTTTCATCTCTATCGCCTAAAGTCGGAAGAAGCGAGTCGCAAGGGAGGGAGCCGGGGAAGGGCCCTTGCCCAAAGACGAGAGAAGATGGGAGAATCTAGAAGAAACATAATGGCGAGGTATAATGACGCTAATAAATATCCCGCATCGGTGGAGGAGGACGAGTAGCCTGAAGCAACAGGCGAGAGGACCTCACTCTTTCCACCCGCCGTATATCCGCCACCGCCATCCATCAAAAAGCGGGAGTTCTAGTCGCTAGAATCTAGAGGGAGCCCAACATAAGTGTTGATGACATCGTTTTGGCCTGGGTGAGTGTATTCAATGGCGATCAGGCAGATATCCACCTCAAAAGCTGTAGCGCCGGTTGGCGCGGATGTGACTCCGATACCCCCATTACTACTGATGCCCGATAAACTACCGCTACTAAGGGAGTAATTGCAAGCAGCGGTGATATTGAAGAAGAGGATTTCGATGTTGCTCAGCGTGAGTGACCCGAATGTGGTCGCGGTGCAGGCCGAGGAATTCGGGGCATTGACCGGGGAGATGCTACAGAGGGACAAGAGGGCTATGAGCATAGAACAGAACAACATGCTTGCGGTATAGAATGAATGGGGTGCGGAATGAATGAAATTCTCGAGCGTGATCTGAATGAGGGATGCAGCTTACTCGGAGAAAAAGGCTGGCGTGTTTTATCTGCCATCGTCGAGTACTCGGGTTATGCTGACCATCGATGAAATAATGATATTTTATTTCCTTTGCAAAGCCCAAAGCCTGCCAGCCTATTCGGGTAATATGGATATATACTGACTGTCTCGTCAATGATCTAGAAGCTATAATGGCGAAAGAGATCTAGGACTACATTGTACTGCTGTTTATATCCCTGAGTATATAAGTCGTATGCTTTAGTATCGATAACTGTAGGATAATAGGCTATATCTCTCCAACTGAAAGGATTGAAACTTTGCTCGTACTTGGTTTAGTTTCTTTATCCCTTAACGGATACATGTTATCGCGCATTGTTTGCTACTCATCCTCCATGAAATGCTGCCTAGTCTAAAGAGAAAAGTCGTTCTTAGTGTCGACGATAATCCTCGTCTATTCAGGAAGCAAGATGATATATTCAGTCAAAACTTTCATTCACATCTATCATATCTGAAGTACAATTGAAAGATGAACCAAATCGTATACCTATTTCAATCGTCAAGTTGCTTTTCCGCTCCCTCAGCCCCCGCACTATCATACTCAGCAGCAGTATTCTTGTTCCTCCTCAAAGACGTCTTCCAAGCAGGACGACCTGAAAGGAAATAATCATCAATCTGCTCCAGGGATATGCGTCCAGTCTCCGGCACGAAAGCAAAAGTCAAAGCTAAGATCACTATCGTAATACCGAAATAGAAATACCCAACATTGGTTCCCATATTTCCATACGATGCATTTAGCATGTACGGAGTCCAGAAAGCAGCACCGAAGGAGAAGATCTCGTACAATCCCACAGCGTATGCTTGACCGAATGTCCGTAGACGAACGGAGTGCATCTCCACGGATGAGACCCAGACGATTGGCCCAGACGTGGCACCGAAGGTGAAAGCCCAGATGCACAAAAAGACTACTAGCGTGACATGGGAGGTATTGCTCTCTTGTCCCAGGCTTGACCCAATTGCCGCAATCAGGAGCATAGAGAGGCCCATACAGGTGTAGCCACCGAGAAGAGACATTCGGCGCCCAACATATTCGCACAGGAATGGACCAGGCACCGTTCCAGCCAAGACACACGCGCTTATAGCTACGTTCAATTTGTATAGATTTGTCAAGCCAGCCTCAGCCAAGAACAGAGCAGCGTAAGGAATGACGAATTGAATACCACTCAGAGCATTTCCGAGCAGAACCAGAAGAGCAATATGTGTCCTCTTTAGATCAAGTCCGTGGAAGATATCCGTCCATGAAGTAGTTGCTCCGACGCTTCGTTCAAATTCGATATGGTGATTGACTTGCTGGAGCTGCCAAGTGATGGCCTCAGATTGTGGATCCTTGTCATAGAAGCAAGCGAATGACCTGCGTGCTTTCTCCTCGTTGCCCTTCACCAGTAGCCATCGGGGAGACTCATGGAAGAACGCGCATCCCACAGCGAGGAATAGTGATATTGGGATCTGGCAAGCGATTGGAGCTCTCCATGACCAGTACGTCGTGAGCTTCGAGGACCCGACGCAGACCGCTGCGGCTCCAACATTTCCAAATGCAAGGCCGACGTTATACAGCGACATCAGGAAACCACGCTTCCGTGCTGAGACAGACTCCAGTCCCCATGTCGGTGCAGCCGAGTACAGCATCCCGATGCCGACGCCACCGATACATTTGCAGACCATATAATTGAGGAAACTCCCAGCTGAGCCAACCATGCCAGCCGCGCCGACAGCAATGAGCATGCATCCCGTTTGACAAGTACCTCTTCGACCGAGATAGTTTCCAATAAGGCCAGCCAAACCGCCTCCAAGAGCCATGAATAGTGATGTAAGTTGAATGAGTGATTGCTGTGTTGCAGTGACTGAGCAAGTTTCGGTTAGCGTTCCATCGACTCCAGGTGCTATGATACACGTTCCGAATGACTTCTTATAAGGCTCCATCAGAAGTATGATACCGCCAAAAGCAGCGTCAAAGTTTGCGATCCATCCGAAGATTGCAACCCAGCTGGCGAAGACTATCATGTAAAATGTAGTCTGTTGCTTTGGAGGCGGAGTTGTCACCTGAGATGGCGGTGCATATTCAATATGCTGGGAAGGGGTTGTCTTGGTCATCATCGCCATGTCAAGGTGTTTTGGACTCAAGCGAGAGGAGGATGATCGGATTCAGGATCGTCTTAAGTGACAACCTCTATTTACTTGATGTGATCCCAGCTCTAAAATCAGTGTTGAGATTTGCTGTCTATATCTCCGTAGTGGGGAGTGGGGGACGTTTCGGTTGTTGTCCCGAAATTGTTATCGGGTCAACCAGTTGACTAGGGAAATTAAGGTTCTAAGCCACTGCTTACTTCGTACTTCCGGTCTGACATGCCCTGCAATCTGACACGCGGAATTAGCTATAACTTGGAAAGAACTCACATATCAACAACATTGGGGAATACTTACATCATCCTCGAGACATCCCATCCCCTCATTATAGCCACCCTGCCTAATACCGTCAAGCTACATAAGTTCGCCATTGGGTTCGTTTCATCACTTTTCTCTACCTTCTACGCAGTTGCTCACTAATTGTCTAGGAGACCAATTTCAACGTCACTGATCGCGAGAAGTGTCTACTTGGCGAAATCATGTCGTGCAATGACCTCACTCGCAGCGAGTTTTGCGATTATATTCGAGCCTTCAACAAGAAAGACTACGGAAAGCAACACGCCTTTTATGCCGATAATGTCGAACTTAAGATTCCAGATCCAGTGATACGAACTCTCGAAGGAAAATCCGGTATCATGAAGCACTACGAGATCGTACACTCGCTGGCCGACGAGACAGTGATCCCAATAATGGTCATGACAGAAAGAGGCAAAGTTTTCTTCGTTATGGAGGCGTACTTTCAATATCTGGTGGACACCAACAAGGCTGTACATGAGTACCATGTGAAGAAGGGAGATGTTCTGAAAATCACCTGTTGGGCCATATATACGCTTGAGGACAAGAAGATGAGGACAATAACATGTAACCTCTTCGATCATGAACTTTTGGGACAAGTAGATGTTAAGGCATGTATAAGAGATAGCGAGAGCCGGGCAGAGCAAGATCTGAGACTATATAATTACTGAGCATTATTATTAATCGTGTGGATGCTTCATCCTCGCCACTAGCACTATACTTTATAGCTTAGTCATTCCGCTGAGCGATTCTCCCTTCCTAGTCGCCTCTTGGCCGGACCTTGTTCTAGCGAGTACGTATTGCGCCCTCGCACTGGATTGGTTCCGGCCCTGGATTGCAAGAGTCATAAGAGACATCCCTGCGAAGCGAAAATCCCTGCGGACCGAAACGTGACCCCTGTAAATCCAACAAAACAATTAATTTATTAACGCAGAACAGTTTCCCTGCATTCCTAATCTGATAATCTGATCTCCTGTTTCTGCAACTTTATATGCACAAAACGGCTCCATTATACATTATAATAGGGTGAATTGAATGTAGTCTGAATATAGCTAGTTTCCTCATTCCCTCTTCTCTATAGCGCCGTAATATAACTCAACGACATCTTTATGACTGCAAAATTACAAATTACTTAAAGCAGCTACACCAATTGATATATAAATGTTCGTTGACTGTTTTATTCAAAGTGAGGCTAAGTTATGAAGATTTTGCTGCTATAGGTCCCGACGTTTGAAGTTTTGCGAGGGGCAGCCACAGTCAGCCACGGTAACTTTTTAGCCGTCAGCACCAATTTTCGGCTGACAGCCAACTTTGATCAGCCGTTTTCGACCGACCCACCACACTTCAAGCCCAGCCAATCGTTGGCCGGCCACTGCAGTAGGTCATGTCGTTCAATGGTGCGTATTGTATTATTCTGTATTGAAATTTTAGCAGTTCGAAATCTTGTCGAAATTCTTGATGGGAGTCACAATGACTATTTGAATTCCTTAAAGGGGGTAAAAAAAAGTTGGCTGAAAAAGTGGCTATCCGTTCCGCTGCGGCCAGAGTTGCGTTGGGCCGTGCACACTAGTTTTCGCTTAATTCTAGCCAACCAGAGAGCCGGATTCTAGCAAAAGAAGCATCAATTTCTACTTCTCCTGGTGAAAGCTCCTCCAACAGCTATTAGATCTACATAAGTGAACGTCGCGTTGCTTACATCCATATATAGACTGGTGCTTACTACTCTTCCGGCCCATATTAGACGCTATTTCCTGTAATGCAAGCCGCTTTCGTGGCCGATCCCTGAGCCTCAACCCCTTACATGCAACACACCACCCTCTCTTTACCATCTTAACTCTCTGGTGCAATTGCGGTGCCAGCCGATTAGCTTCCTGGCTAACCTGTGATATTCTTCTCTTTGGGCATATATCACTAGTCTCCCCCCTAGCTAGAAGAGCACCAATCAACTGGTCCCTAAAGTCGCTCTGGCTCCTGAAGCTCAGAGCCCTAGGCTCTGGAACATCACTACATAGCGCCAGTAAGTAGCAGTTAACTAGAACTGATCTTAAGAGCCAGTGATCAAGAGCTTGATGCCCCCCCCCGCTCTATATGACGCAAGCCTGCGTTCTGAGCAGTCAGGTGATCAAACTCGTCAACTGCTCCCATATGATAGTTGTAGCCGTCTGCAACAGCCGGAATCGAGAGCTCTTTAGTTGCTTGCTTCCCAAATGGCTTACGGGCTGTTTTTGCCTTAGAAGAAGTCTCCTTAGGCCTCTTCCTTAGCCGTAAAACCCTCTCATCCCCTGACATAAGAGACGACATCATAAGAACAAAAGCTTGGTCTTTCCATCCAATCTGACACACTTCTCCATTAGGCGTATAAAAGGAATATGTCTCTCCCCAGGGTATAACATCCTTCATATCCATTTTGTAAAGATCCAATAGCTCTTTAAACACTCCACTATTTGTACGACAAGTGCCAGTGATCGCAATTCCTTGAGAGCGAGCATATTGCACAAAACGAGTAGAAACAAACAGATTATCAAGGAAGACGTGGTAATTAGAACCTGCTATAGGGGCCGGTAATCTCTTAACCAAGTGCAGGACTACTGCTTGTGTCTTATTCCCCCCATTTCCATCCTTTTTTGTCCCCCCAAGCTCATATGGTGTACGTACGCCAACAGGCCCATTTTTGACGCCAGGAATATGCCAATTCCACGCAAGTAAGAACCCCCTCTGGGCTATCCCCCAGACCTTATATCCTGTCGGTGTGGGCTTGTTTGGGACAGTTGTTGTTTGCTTTGATCGACCTTCAAATCTCACAATCATCTCATCAACTGCTAGATCTCTCCCAGGCTTCCAAACACTGCGATTGACTGCCTGGAAATGCGTACTAAGAGCTTCGACCTAATAGGCCAATTAGAGAGTATTCTAGAGAGAGTTAGAAAGAGAATGCTATACCTTTTTATACGGTCCTTCCTCCTCTGGCCCATGTACTCGCACCCGCATGTGAAGCTCTTGAAACCTGTCCCTGGCCATATAGTCTCTAATAGGGTGAATTGGGCCATTCTTTGATGTTTTCCAGTAGTCAGATATCTCATTTTCGATGTGGAGAGTCATATAGATACGTATTGCTAAGTAGAGATATATCTCTCCAGAGCATGTCGAGTACCAGTCGTTTGCGCGCGCACGGGGGCAGGAATCGTCTTGTGGCTCTCGTATATAGTTATTCGTCTTTTCAACTATCAAATCGATGATTTCTGGGCTATAGTACATATCAAATAGCGTAATTGGGTTGTTGGGAGAGACGTTCTCTAGGAGGGTGATTTGGTAGTCCCAATTAGGCAATTGCATCGGCTTAAAAGTGTCCCCAGTCTTGCGCAATAGATCCTCATTAGGCCGGAGGGTTCCTTTATCGGTAGAATCAAATATAGTGTCTTCTGGCATCGTGGTTATGGCGCAATTGATATATTAAGAGGTTTATTTACATGTAAACATAGCATCTAAGTTTTGGTGTTCCTCCGGAATATAGTTATTCCGGAGCCGAGGAACGCAACTCTGGCCGAAGCGGAACGGATAGCTGACTATGGCTTGCAAAACCTTAAAATCCGAATCAGGTGATTAACGGACTCATAGCAGCAAACTCTTCATACCACAGCTTCCCTTTGAATAAAACAATTGACGACAATTTATATAAGAATCATTATAGCTATTCTAAGTATTTTGTGATTTTACAGTTATAGAGATGTCGTTGAGATACACTGCACTATCACAAAGAAGGGGGAGTCGGAAAACTAGCTTGACGTAGAATATATTCAAACTAGAACTAATTAGCCATGATTCGATTTAAAATAAAGCCGCACTACGTATATAAGACCTTAGAAGCAGCAGATTAGATTGACAGACTAAGAATACGAGAGAATTGCTCCGTGTTGATAAACCAATTATTTTCGTTGGGGTCGATAAGGGTCACGTTTCGGTCAGCAGGGATTTTCGCTTCGCAAGGACCTCTCTTAGACCTTACCCGGAATTATGCCGCTGGTCACGACGAAGCCCAACTCTTCGTCGATGACTAGGCCCACTCGTGCGTTCGGATCGGTAGGATGGTCGGAGGGCCAGGAGCAACCGAGCGGGGTGGTCGAACCATTTCCCCACGTCCCGGGGTCGATGACTCTCCAGCCCACTTCGGTAAACTGGCAGTCGTCGCTGACGTTGACCGAGAAGTTGCTAGAGGTTGCGAAAAGGGCCTCGCTTAGGGCCTCCAACGTTGCCCGGCTCGGCTTCTTCCGATTAGCCGGCGGTGACATTAAATCCTTATAGTTCTGCGGAAGTTCCGCCGCCGAGAAGGAGAAGCCGTGGTCGCCGCGGTAGCGGTTGATGAATAGCTCCAGCTCAGTGATCTGCCTGTCGACGACCTTAACTCGGCCCCGAAGGACTGATTCCGTCGCGTGGTTGCCTTCGCTGATGTCTAGGGCGAAATACGCCGTGCCCTTCGTAGTGTCGATTGCTAGTAGACTTAGTGGGCCTGCCTTAATGACGGTGCGCCATGAAGTCATCATGCCGAGCGCTGCTGGGTGCGAGTTTTCAGTCGCCTTATAAACAGTTGCTAGTGGCAGTCTGTATGGGTCGTTCGTCACCATAGAATCCAGGATCTGGGTGACAATGTTCGTCATACACTCCCGGGAGCAGTCTCCTTTCGGCGTGTTCGACACACTTCTGCCGACCAACGCGTCGGCAGCAGGCACCTGCAGAGATGCTACACCCATCGCGGACACGGCCACTGCGAGGCCCAACGATAGGCGAAGCATACTGGATGGATCCGGAATGCGCATTGTAGGTTGTATAGCGACGATGCTGATGTCAGGTAAAGTTATGATCACTTATAGACGAAGCTCCTGGTAGAGGTGTTAGCGGGAAAATCCCACACTTTATACCTCATTTTCTAGGTTAGGCCACTGCTTCTCATTATTTAGTACATTTTGATACCTGACCACGAGAAGAGCAATGCGGAGGTCGATTTCAAAAGTTTCGCCCTACGCACCTACCATCTTATTTTACCACTAGTACTATAGAACAGCTGAATACATACCCAACACCCCTACTTACCCGTAAGCGATATCCTCCCCTTTCCCACTCCCTACCACCACCTACGAAGCCTAGTTGAATATGCCGGAAGCAGATATTGCCACCCGAGCAGCGGTAGTGACGTTAAAGTCCTACACGACCAAAACTACTAAGGAAATCGCTGATATAACACACCTTGATGTTACAACGGTCAATCGAATATATAAACGCACCCTCGATCGAGGTTTTGATTCCACACTGCAAATTAACGATTCTTTTGTCGAAACCAGCGCACGTTCTGGCCGACCAGCAAGCGAGGACTAGCCAAAGATATCGTATTATCCAAGGTTCGTCTAGAACTTTTTGGCCACGAAAAATCATATTTTGACTAGCTGGTGATCTTAGTCTTAGTGGAATTAAGATCTCTGCAACTACTATTTGGCGACTACCAAGTGCAGGCCTACGCAAACGCAAAACGAAGCCTACCCGAAAGCCTGGACTAACGAAGAAAATGCGTCAAGAGCGATTGAATTAGTGTCTTGAACGTCATTACTGGACGCTTGATAATGGAAAAATTGTGATTTAATCTGATGAAACTTCGGTTATTCTACTACATCAGCGTCGTGGTTATCATGTTCGGCGCACGAAGGATAAAGCTTGTGTTCGGTCGTCTATTCGCGAACGTTGGAAAGGCGCTTCTAAATACATGTTCTAGGGCTATTCTTCTTATTAAAAAGGGCATTTGTCAATATAATAGTACCTTTTGGAACATATGTAGACTACTTATACGATTTAAACAGTCTATCATATTTTGTAGTTCAGATATGCATGTTCGGCGTCTCTGAAGTTGTGTTTTTCGTTAATGCAAGGAAGTACTACTTAATTTACAATTAGGGCTGTTTATACTGTTTAACTTGCCTATTAATACTACCATACAAATAATCAAACAAAACTAGCTTATGGTTGTTGAAATATCGAGTTGTAAATATAATGCATTTACTATGGTGTTTTTGGCTGACCCGCTCGCTTCGGCTTCCCACTCACCCTGGAATTATTGTTAAGTGATCGGGTAGTGATACGTATCAATACAGTATATTCTAGCCACAAGTGGTATAGTGTATTAGGTGGTGGTAGGTGCGTAGGGCAAAATTTTTGAACTCGATGTTTTCACAGTCAATGAAGTTGGACTTCCTTGTGGAAGTCGGCCCATTGGTGCCGGCTCCACACTCGGGCCCATCTCGGCTCCACCCCCTGTATGGTTCTACCCTCTATGTATTTCCTATTTGCACTAGCTTTTATTAGTTATTTCGCTCCCTAAATTGTTGGGCATCCCCAGATTGATTTTACTAAGAGATCGATTTATTCGCGAATTGCACTTACATAATGGGCACATTGAGGAATGAGGACAGCGAAAAAGCATTTAAAGGAAGCAATATTCACCGGTGCCCGCAATTAGTTCTTTGACACCATTGATACTCTTGAAATCAACAAGCAGTTTAATACTTCGCTATTGGCAATGAAATGATTCTATTGTAAAACGTTTAAAGGGCAGGGAAATAAGACGCTCTTGGCGTAGCCGGCGACTTAACCAAAGCTGGAGTTCTGCAATGGCCGCCCTTTCGCATCAGCTCGCCATATTTTCCATGTGCCGCTAGAAGTTACGGGTCAAAGGCGGTCATTTTCGGTGTCGATTTCACAGGTCCTCATTTTCGAGTTGCAATCAAAGCACTAAAACGGAAAGTTATTGTTCCGACAGATCTCAATGAAATGGATCACATGACACTGAGAACAGACCGAAAAAAGAGGGGTTCCATCATATCCCCGCAACTTCTTCGGCTTCCATACGCCGAGGCTTTGATGAGATCAAATTGCATGCTGGCTTCAGTAAACCCAAGGCGCCCGTTTAGACTGCCTATCGGATACATAACACCTAACTGATTGTCGACGCACGACTGCCAAGCGGTGCCGAGCGAATTCCATCCCAGAGTCGCAGGAGCAAGTTCTTCGGTCTGTTCAAGACACCAATGGTGGTAACACGCAAGAGGGCTAAAGCCCCGCGAACGAAGACGGGATGTGTGACTTGGTACGTCAGCAACGGATGGATATGCCCAAAATCCTGCTGACATTCAGGGCAGCAAGTGAGCTTGGAGATTAATTTCTATCTCATCGTTGTCATTTCTTAACCGTGATTCTCAGAGCCCGCCATCTCAAATGTGATGAAGCGAAACCAACTTGCGCCCGCTGCCAGAGAGACAGCCGACGTTGCGAGGGGTATACGGCTCAGCAGCAATCCCGACGCACCATAAAGGAGACAGCCCCAACGCTCTCACCACATCAATTAATAACGTCGGATATTCGAGGGAGCTACCCAGAGAAGCTCTACTTCCATCATACCCGGAACTGCACCGTCAAACATCTGGGCAGGCGGTCGACGCTGTCCAAGTTTTGGGTGAACTATGTTCTACGGTTCGCGCACCACTCGGATGCGATCAGGCATTCCCTGGTCGCTCTTGGGGCCGCTCATCGGACCTATTTGCAACCTCCCTCCTCTATGTCCATCAGTCCTGCCGACACGAAGACGGATAGCTTCGCTATTCTTCAGTACAATCTTGCCATCCACCATGTCAAGGTAGCCATGGAAACGCCGTCCGCTACTAACCTACAGGTTACTTTATTGTGCTGCCTTATATTTACGTGCGTGGAGAACGTACGGGGCAATTATATCGAATCCATCCGCCACCTACAGGCAGGGGTTCGGATCCTGGATCCACGGCATCAAGTTGCAGTCGGAGAGAAGCACTTCAGCCGCGTATGCGAGATTGCATACATGTTCCGGTGCTTGGGGCTGGACACCGGCCACCTGGTTGGCGCGAACGTTGTCCCTCTCATCGACCTTGCGTTCTATACTCTGCAAACCCGGCTTGCCGATGATGTTCACGAGGCGCGTCCGTTTTCTTGCATCGATGAGGCTTACAATGAGCTCCGACACCTGGACATTGACCAAGAACTAAGGCTGTTAGGCTGCGTGGAGGAGCTCTGGACCACCAGTCGCGGGGATGCAGACCGGCCCGTGCCGTCGGTTCATCCAAACGGTGACGTCGCACATCGTGCTCTGTGCCGGCGAGTTAATAACTGGAATACGCGTTTCGAGAGCTTGTCAGCGAGTCACAGTAACAAGGCAACGTCCACCTCGCAGCAGATACGGGATGCCTGGGAGCTCAACCTGCATAAGTCCTATTTGGAAGCCATCCTTAACGGACCTGTTAAGCTTAGTCACGAGGAGGCAAAGGAACTGGTTACACAGGTTGAGCTTTTACTCGTGTCTGGAGCGTCCTCGAAGCATCCATTGTTCGCCTTCGAAGGAAACTTCATCCCGCCACTAGTATTTGTATGCTCTTTCTGTAAGGATCTTGCTGTAAGGTGGAGAGCGGTCAAGGTGTTACGATCGATGGACAGGAGAGAAGGCGTCTGGGACAGTCAGCAGGTTGCGGACGTTTTCGAGGCTGGGTTGAGGGCGGAGGAGCAGGGAGTAGAATTTTGCCGGCCCCCTAATGGACCGTTTCTGGGGTTTGCTAGGAGGCTGTCTAATCTCGGTCTTCTGCATTCCACTGCGGCCATCAGAAACCTAATCTAGTCAGTAAAGAAATTGAGCATGTGAAGCCTTCATCTTAGGGTTAAAGCCTTCATCCCTGGTGTAAGGCTGAAGTATATCGTTCTTCCTCACGAGGGATGCGTGCACGATACATGTGGAATGGCAGGTGACACCTGCTTTTTCTCCACCACGGCCCCGCCCCTATCCTGGACCTTGCACCGTCCAAGTCTTCGCTGGCTGGTGTCCCGACAAAGTATGACCTATCGGACTGAACGAGCAAAGTACTAGATAATTCCACAGTAGTACATTCTAGAATCTGGGTTAGAATGTATCTCCCCGCAGGAGAAGACGGTTATGTATAAGAACTAGTGGAGTTGGTTTGAGCTCATTTAAAATTTATTCGCTCGCCATCTACCCCTCCTTTCCACAGATTTCTCGCCATGGCCTCCGATTGCTACCTTCGTAATCGAGCATCCAATCACGGCGCAGTCGTTGCGTAGCGCGCGTTTTCTAGACTAAAAACCTGGATCTCCTGGGCTTGGCTTCACTATAGCTCCCTAACAACGGTCCGACTGACACACAAGCCATGGGGATATAATGGTTGTAATAGCCCAACCTTCGCAGCGCCTGAAGTTACCACGGCTCATGCAAGAAGCGTAAGTGTCCACTAATCATGTCTCCCCAAGCGAACACGCTTTCTCGCATCGTGCGAGGGCTTTTCGTGGCGACCTCTGCCACACAAATTACGGCTCAGCTCTACACGAATGAGTACATTCCCCTGCGTAAGTTGGTCCATGCGTACCTAGAGACATCAATCAGCCATTCTGACATCCATGAATAGCAAATGTTACCGGCATTGGAGGTTGGGAAGATGCTCTGGCCAAAGCTCGGGCGTATCTGGCCAAGATGTCCGTGGAGGATAAGGCCACGGTCCTCACGGGAGTGAGTGGAGGGTAGGTTGGCCTGCTGTGTGGCCTTGAGCAGACCTCATTGCTTACATGCCGTACCAGCCCCTGCACAGGAAATATTGAGCCCATAGGTGGCATAGATTTCCCGGGCTTTTGTCTTTCAGGTCTGTGTTTACCTCGAGCATTAACTTCATTTTCAATACTGACAAGCATTAGATGGTCCCTCTGGGATCAAAATTGCGGTATGTCAGTTGGTGGATCATCTAACAGTTTCACTGATCATGACCTGTGGTGATAGAACTTGGTGAGCGTCTTTCCCGCCGGCGTGACTGTTGCAGCCAGCTGGGATGAAAGTCTCGCCCTTACCAGAGGCCTGTACTTGGGTGAAGAATATCGCGCGAAGGGAGTCAATATCATGCTTGGGTACAGCATCATACCGTTTCCTTGCACTTGCAGACGACTAAACCAGCCCTCACAGACCCGTGGTTGGCCCACTAGGTAGAAATCCTCTCGACGGCAGAGTTTGGGAAGGCTTCGGGCCAGATCCATACCTTTCTGGCGTCATGGGCAGTGCTACCATATCGGGAGTGCAGAGGGAAGGTAAAGTGATCACATCCCTTTTTTATATGTAGAGCGGCCAACACTGTGCTTACATTTCAAAACTTCCAGGAACACAAGCCTGTGTTAAGCACTATATCCTAAACGAACAGGAGACTCAGCGGACTGCGACTACTAGTGGCAACATCACTATTGAGGGCGTTTCTTCGAATGTTGACGATCGTACTCTCCACGAGGCATATCTCTGGCCTTCTGCGGACGCCGTCAGGGCCGGCGTCGCTTCCGTGATGTGCAGCTACAACCGAATCAACGGAACATGTTTGAAGCCCCACCTCGCACGTACTTTGCATGAGAGTATTTTACTAACACGTTAACTTGACAGACGCCTGTGAGAACAGCAAGGTCCAGAACGGCATCTTGAAAGGCGAACTCGGGTTCCAAGGCTTTGTCATGAGCGACTGGGGTGCTGATATGAGCTCCACGCCAGCCATCATGGGTGGTCTGGACATGGACATGCCCGGGCCGCTCAGTGGCCCTGGTGCGACTGGTTCGGATCCCCTCACGTCACCGTCTCATTACGGCGGCACTCTTGTGGAACTTGTCAAAAACGGGACCGTCCCGCTTTGGCGCCTCAATGACATGGTCCTGAGAGTCCTGGCACCGTGGTACTACTTGGGCCAGGATCATGAGTATTACCCGACCTTGGACCCCTCCAACACGGTGAACAGTGCCGGATTCGGCGGCAGCGTGACGACCGAGTCCAACGTAACATGGCATACAGGCCCACCCAGCAACCGGGATGTTCGGGGAAATCACTCCATGTTGATCCGCGAACTGGGTGCCAATGCAGCGACGGTACTAAAGAACAACGGGGCTTTGCCGTTGTCGACACCGCCAAAGAGCTTTGCTGTGTTTGGCGGCGACGCGACCATCCCAAATACCGGTCCCGATAACAACGGCGATGAGTATGGTGTCTTCAACGGAGGAAACCTTGGTCGACAGACATATCTTATCTCACCACTGGGGCTCTCAAGAATTGGGGGTATCCTAACGGCTCCTTCATCCAGTGGAATCTCGACACGCAGTCAGTTATCGAGAATGGTATCTCGCTTAACCCGACCTTGCCTCCGGATGCCTGCATTGTCTTTATCGACTGCCAATCTGGTGAGGGTAGTGACAGAGCTAATCTAGACTTCAGCTACAACGGGACCACGCTCGTCGAGACTGTGGCAGCATCGTGCAACAACACCATCGTCGTTACTCACTCGGTCGGTCCTAATGTCTACTCTTTTGCCGACAATGAGAATGTCACTGCCATCATCGCTGCTCATCTACCAACGACTGAGGTTGGGCCTTCTATCGTAGATGTGATCTCTGGTGCTGTTAATCCTAGCGGCAAGCTTCCTTACACGATCCCATACAAGGAAAGCGATTCGACCTTCGCTGCCATTGCAAACTTCACTGGCACCATAAACCCACTGGCCTGGCAATCTGACTTTATCGAAGGCCTGTTCATCGACTATCGCCACTTCGACAAGTACAACATCACGCCCAGATACGAGTTCGGCTTCGGTCTGTCATATACGACCTTCAAAATCGCGGACCTCTCCGTCAAGAAGGCGAGAAGGAGCATGAGCACGTTTCCACCACCAGCAACTTTGGCGCCTGGCGGAAACCCGGAACTGTACAAACCCGTCGCCACGGCGAGGTTCACTCTCTCTAATACGGGCGATGTCGACGGCGCATCTGTCGCTCAACTTTATCTAAGTTTCCCAGACACTGCGCCGGAGGGCACGCCAGCCAAGGTTCTGCGAGGTTTCTCCAAGGTCTTCCTCAGGGCGGGTGAGAGGAAGAGTATTTCTATTGATTTGAGCAGAAAATCAATGAGTTACTGGGACGTTGAGAAACAGGACTGGCACCTTCCGTCCGGAAAGTTCCAGATCCATGTTGGCTTGAGCAGCAGAGATATTCACTTAACGGCCGGGCTTGCTCTCCTATAGCAACGTCGCTAGACATCTTGGTTGCATATATAATGCTACGTCTTTCTCGTTCTTTCCTACTGTAGCAGGGACATGCAAGGCTTCTGAGGCTATTAGTTTGGTCTCAAC
>AYLM01000646.1:0-13134 GCA_001625345.1 Cairneyella variabilis
ACCCGCCCATGCGTGATCACCGTCCACATGCGCCCCCTCTCATATCTCGACATTTCGCGTATATGCGAAGGGAGCGTCTCCATCTCATCCGTGACCCAGACCTTCAATCCCGGCACGTTCTCGCGCCCCACCTCGGTGCCGTCCCCAAGCATCACGCGCCAGTGTAGGTTCCGTTTCAGGAACGGCACGACGTCGACGGGGTCGAGCGAGCGTAGCACGAGCGGCGGGTCGTTGGGCTGCGAGAAGTGAATAGACGGCTCGGCCCGACGACTCCCGATGAAGGATGCGAGTGTGAGCGTCAGGGGGACGAAGTCGGCGAAGAGAACTCGCGCAGCGGCTTGAGCTTGACAGTTGGCACAACCGCCTGCAGGGGGTGGTACGGTGGCATGGCTGGGGTCGTGTTGTGTCTGGGGATCGGACATCTGCGGGGGTAGAGTTGTGCTCGTGAGGTGGCCAGCAGCGAGGACGAGGTTTTGCGCACTGTGCCACTGTAAAGGGTCGTCGGGGAAGTCACCCACAAAGACGAAAACAGTGAAGGAGGTGTGGAGACCTTGGCTGTGAGGTGAAAAATTGGTGCATCAGCCAGTATGCTCTCCCCAGTTCATTCAAGCTCGAACAGGTGGATTGTGTTAATTTTAGGAGTTAGATGACGCAAAGGACTTACCGCTCAGCGCTAAAATTGAAGTTCCAATTGTTCAACTTTCGTCCGTCGATAAGGCATTCCTTTGGGATTTGGAATGGCCTGGTCGTTTCAGTTAGTTTAAATCAAGAGCGAAACGGGGTGAAAGGTGGAAAGAGGCGATTTGAACATACTGCATTGGGTCTTGTCTGGGAATGCCGGATCCGTCTCCTGGGTTGGACTTGTTCGCAGCCGGCGTTTGAGCAGACGGCGGCGAGGTAGGATTGGCCGGATCACTTGCTCCAGAGCTCGGGGCTGGCTTCCCTTTACCTTCCACGGCCTTCATTACAATCCCTCGTTCGGCCATTTTTGGCTTAAGGCCACCACCGGCAGTCGTTGAACGCACAACCCGGAGACTTACCGGCGGAGCTTTCTCAGTAACAAGTCTTATGGGTTCGGCAAGACCAACGTGATGAGGTATTGCAACCTCCTCTACATGTTCCTCTCCTACAATACTCCCTCCCCCTCCACCACCAACTGGGGCAGGAGCAGGAGCAGGAGCAGGAACTACTGGAACTACTGGAACAGGAGCTGGAGCCGGAACGGGAGCTGGATGCATAGGGACGACATCGGGGGGGCGTGGTATGAAGGGTCCGTCCCAAACCGGTGGCCATGCGCCAGGCAGGAAAACCTGAGCGTTGCTCAGATTGGGAGGTGGTGGCAAGGGTAAAGCGCCAACCGGAACTCTTCCTAAAGGGATACCTATCTTGCTGTGAGTGGGAATGAAATTTGACGTTGGCCTACCTGGGGTATCCAAAAGCTTTTGGGAACATACCTAGTTCAATATTAACGGCCTGAATCGCATTGCCCTCAATTACATCCGGTGTATCACCACCAGTCGGATTCGTCTCGGGAAAAGAGACATTGAAAATCGTGTGGTCTCGAACGTCTGCATAGGCCGGGTTTCAGTTTTCTGACTAGAGGAAGGTAGAAAAAGATACATGGAAAGCGAAAAGCCACCCACCATTTGAGTCCCAGAAGTGCAGTCGTCGCATAGTTTGGTACCACTTCTTGGTAGACGAGCTCTTCTGAAAGGGTGTCAAGGGTGTTGTTGATTGCTCCCAGGTTCCCTGGTTGGTATCTCAGCAACTGCATGTATGATACGCAGTAGGATACGATTTTTACGAAAACGCACCTGTCTGCTCGTCCACGTGTTTTCTACTGTTCCAACATTGTCTGCCCCTCCAGGAGTATTTGGAGGCCACCAAACATCACGGTGCATAGCTTGCCAGAAGGTGAACATACGCTCGATATACCTATGTTTCTAAGGTCAGCAAATATTCTTGGATCCTGGCTACGAAAGGCCTCTGCAGAGGGATTTCGGCGGTTGTGCTTGGCTTGCTGGAAACAAGTTACCCGTGGAGTTGCCAAAAAATGGCTTATTATGATATTAACACGGTCAGCGTTTGGCTTGCGAAATGACTTTTAGGGGGACCCTTGCAGGGTTACTTACGATCAAATGCGGCATAAGTATTGTCCGTCATAGTTCCACTGACAACGGGTGCTGCCGACATACCTCCACACCACGCGTGCATTGTGTTGTGGAAACCCTCAATAGAGAAGGGATCAACGGCTAAGGCAGCGAATGGTACTCTAGTTCCAGCTCGAACATTCATCCGCCAACTCGTCGATGCAAATCGGCGATAGTCAACGCCTCCGGGATCTGCTACTGGACCGGCCATGACTCGGTACAATTTCTCCGCAAGAACAACATATCCGTTTCTTCCACCAGGGTCATCTGCGACCGGTACCGGCCCGAGGATCCTGGCTTGAAGAGCCTGGTTACTGCTGAGAAGATTCGTAAGTGCATCAGGATAACGTATTGTCATGTTGGTTTGTAGCTGCTCCCAATGATTAAACCACATCCATACTTTAATCTGATTAATTTTTACTTACTAGACCTGGGTAGGGCTTTGATATGAGTCTCATTAGCAGGAGACTTTTTTTTTGGGTGGGGGAGGGGGATTGGTACGTACTGCCGCTAGTTGATATCTGGGTGAATTCGTGTTCATATACGAATGAAACAAAGACCATGAATTCCCGCCTGCAGAGAGCGCCCCAAACTGGGCCTGGGTAGGGTAGTGGTAGGTATATCTAAGGCAGGTTGTGTCAAAATTTGAGCTTAAATGGATGTGCCGAGTAGTAGTTGCACCAATCTATCAACTTACAGAGGATTTTCTATTGTTTCTAAATTGTTTTCTGCGAGTCCTGGCCGCCTAACTCTAATGTTTCTAACTCCTAGGATATGAGGGAGGCCCACCGTAGGAGCTGCAGGGTCACCTCTCGGTTTGAATATATTCCAGTATCTAAACCACCGAACACAAGTCAGCTTGCAGAATTACATTCATTCTGAATCGTTCCGGGTTTCCTACGGGAATCTGAACTCATTTGCGACTCTCAGCGCCGAGGCTTTATATGGGGCATCTGTGAATAGGTTGGCAATTTCCAGCATCTTGGCTTGCGTAGCTTGCTAGGCAGGTGTCAGTGGGAAGAGTAACTGAAAGGTTGTTATGAGCATGAATCCACACACCTCAATCATGGCCTGTACACGAATCAAATCCGGTTAGTATAACGTCCACCCCACCATTCTATTGGTGTAGGGAGGGAGAGACTTATGATAGCAGCTAGAAAAGACCAAGGTCAACACTACTGATCAACATATGACTATGAAAAGATTCTCATCTTGGAACGCATAGTGCTGCGTACCGGTGCCATGTAGGGAACTGAATTGAATTGTGGGTGCAGTAGCCCTTCCACGAATCTCCAGCGCGCGCCCTTACACCAGCCACGTTGTCCCATGCCTCCCTTTTCCACCGCCCGTTGATATCCAAGAAGTTATATAAGGCCTGGTTAGAAATCCCATTCCACATCACCGTGGGAAGGCCATGGATTCCGGAAATATTAAAGTAAGAAAACCATGAAGTTGTAAAGTCGTGATCGGCTTGGAGGGCTTCCATTGCTAGGAGGAAGAGATTCATGCGAATGTCTCCATCAGGGCCTACCATGAAGGCATCGAGTTCGAGTCGCTCAACGAGTCCTCCCTGACCCACGCCTGTGATTATGCCTCTCTCGATGGCCAGTGCGCTAGAGATGGCTGCCGGGGGCAGCGCCATTTGAGCTTGGTAGAAGACAAACCGTTGCAAGTCAGCTTTCGATCAAGTTGTCTGGACTGCAAAGGACAGAGTGAAGTTTCGCGTTGATCGAGGACAGATAGAAGAGAAGGGTGGCTTCTGAAGACGCTGGCGGCTCCCCTACTCGAGCTCCATAGAGACGGTGACAGATGGGTAGCTCGATCTCCCACAGGTCTCAGCACAGTCGGTACGCCAACATCCTGGTAAGACGTACGTGCAATGTGGAGAGCGCCATTAAATGCGCACCTACTCTGCTGAAGGCGAGGAACAGCAGCTATGGGAGAGGAAGCCTTTGCTTCAGGGCTGATCTGTGTCGGAATGTTACTGTAGGGTTGCGCTTCAGGGGTCTGGCAAGCCACACGGAAGTACCCCTACTAGTCGCATAACTTTAGCTCTACAACCCTTGTAGCGTCCAACTCTAATGCAATATTATTGCCGGCCAGCCAGCCACCAACAAACTCCATCACCACCGACATTAACAACACCCCGGGCAGCATACTGCACTCACACCAGAAGAATCAGACACGCCAACGTTGAGATCACCGATGCACCGAGGCCAGCTGAATATGACATGAAGGATGAAAAGGTGGGCGGCGACCAGTAGTGGGGATAGGCGTGCCTGTGCCAGTGCCAGACAAGCCTCCTGCTCCCTGACAACGAGTACTGCATGACTGCTTGCTAGGCTACTGTGTGCCCGTGACGAACCTCCACACATGTCCCCTTCACGGACATGCCAACATCATACCCATCACCAACACCCCTTTTCCCTCGGTCAATGTTCTCGAGGCCATGGCAGGACCACCGCCGGTCTCGATCCTTGATGCCACGGGCAAATTCGTCCAGACCGGCGTCTGGGCGAGCATCATCGCAGACAACACCATCGGGATCGACACCACTGCAGCTGCTTCTCAAGACCCTACAGAAGTCGCCCTGACGTCCAAACACTTCTGGAACACAGCCTTCTCGAGTAAACAGAACGCTTCCCGATTCCCTGGCTTGACCTCTGCAAGCCTCGGCGATGCGGACCAGACCGTTGTCTTGGGCATGGTCCTTCCAACAAGCACGACAGCTCCGCTCGAATTCAGCGAAGTTCTCGACACGTTCAATGTTGATAACCGCGACACGGGGATGCTGAGCAGGGTGCTTCTGAATGCCTTGGATGAAACAGTCCAACTCACCGCCGACGCCTCGACGTCGAGCAGATGCGCCATTTGGTTCATTCCCGGGCAGAATGACTATCGAAGTGTAGTCCGGATGATCTTTAACTTTTCAAGTGATCCCAATGGACCGGTCGCCAAGCTCCAGACCTTCCTCAACTCCGAGTTTGGTCTGTCCCTCAAACTGCCAGATCCGTCGCTGGTGAAGTTGCAGGCGACGATGAAGATGACCACCTTTTACCTAAACGATCCCGCAAACCTGGACCCTAGCACGGCTTATGAAATGACCATCTCCTTTCAACTCCTGGGATTCCAGGTTCTTCTGGTTTTCGACCCTGAGGGAATGGATTTCATTATCACGGATCCTCCGGATGCAACCCCAGCAGACTCTATTTTCGCTCGTCTGTCCAGTGCAGTGTTTGACCCGAATGCGACTCACAATCCGTCTGGCACCGTTGCAGATCCAACAAACTCTGACTCGTACGGCACTCTCCTCAGTCATATTAATTTGTGGCATATTTCGCTTCATCGTGACATCTCCAATGATTTTGATTCTAGCGGCAACGTCAAACCTGAGCCAATCTACGGGAGTACTTGGTGGCAGATCAATTTCATTGTGAACTGGACCATAGGATCCGGCTCTAATAAACAGGAGCTTCTCGTCGGACTTCAGTACGATTCCCGCGGCTCTACGTTTACTGGTCAATTGCTGTTAACGCATTCTTTTCCTGACGATAATGATCGTCGCGGACCCGATTACGACAGCACCGTCGATATACCAAATCCCGTGAAGGTACAAATGCAAACGGATAATATAACGCTTCAAGACTCAATTCAATTATGGACCATCTTCTCGAGCACATCTCCACCGTCCCAGCTCCCGACCAACCTCAGCGATGCTATGATATCTTATGGAAAGGGAAGTGCACCTAGTTCCTCTTTATTGCAGTTCTTCTGTCAGGTGACTGGTTCATCAAACGACCCTGCCGGCCAGGTTCCACACGGCTTCCAATGGACTGACGCGGCCGTGTCTGTGTCGTTGACAACTGCGGCGACGAACTCCGTAGACGTCACTCTTGCATCGTCGTTTCGACTAAACCCCATCCAAGCAGATGTAGACAAATATCCGCCGGCAACTCTTGCGATTGGAATTAACTACAAAACAGGCGGGTCTTGGTTGCTCTCGGGAAGCGTTAGAAATCTTCGAGTTGCCCTCCTGCATGACTACTTTGACTCTAGCATCAAGGATGGAGCTGTTGCCGTGTTAGGAAATTTGAACCTCGCAGCACTCGATGTAGTCTACACATATGACTCTGGCCAAGCCAGTAGCTTTTTAATGACTGGTGTCATCCAGATCGGGGAATTGGAGTTGGATCTGACCTATCAGTACGTCAGCAAAATCTGTGCGTCTTCAACAGCTGCAGAGACAACGTGGAATGCTCAGCCGGACAAGAAGCCTGCAAATGTCAAAACCATCAGCACGAGTGATGCCCAGACGAATGATGCGTGGGCATTCGAGGCTTTCCTGGGCGCCCAGTCCGCTGGCTCAACGATTGGAAGTATCGTCAATTCCATTATGGGCGACGACCCTGGAGCCGCATCCCTACCCATACCCGAATTTGTCGCCAGGGTACCCGTTGCTCCTGCTGCCGGCGGCTCTGCGCCGATAAAGCTCATTCTAGCAAAACCACCTACGAGCACTGATCTGATATTCGTGTTCGCGGCCCAAATCGATGCCTTCCACCTGACCTTCATCCAGGTGAGCCGCCAGGATGGATCGGGCGCGACCCTCCCTCCGAAACGAGCAATGAGGGTTAGCGTCGATACCATTCCAGCCGTCAAGAGTATCCCGCTCATCAATGAGCTACCTCAACCCTTCCAGGAACTACTCTACCTCTGGGTCTCGAGCGATGGCTGGACGAAGGACGAGGTAGACCTGGCGAATGCGCAACTTAACCTGATCCAAGTCGAGCCAATCGTGTATAAGCCATCTTCGGGGGTTGGGGGCTCTGCTGCTGCACTTGCACAGGGACATCATTTCATGGTGCTTGAAGGGTCAAATGTCATTCTTGATCACGTCTTTTTCAACGCCAGGTCAGGAACACAGCCGGCCCCTCTACCGACACAAGAGTCCCAGCCACCTCTGAATCCAACCGAAGACGTGGAACCAAAGGCTACGAAGGGTGCGATGGCAAAGACTACGCCGTTCATTAACATCAGCGCTGTCTCGTTACAGTTCAAATCTGGCTGGCTGTGGGTTGTCATTGATGCGACGGTGCAACTAGGACCTATTAGCTTTTCCGTCATTGAATTTGAAATAGGAATTCAAATGAGTCTAATTAAACTCGACGATCTCAGCGCCATCTTTACAACCGAGGGACTCTTCCAGTTCAGTATTCACGGACTGGCTGCAGGGTTCGAGAAACCGCCTCTAGTACTTGCCGGGGTTTTTATCCACGACACTTCAGATACCTCTGACGCGGAAATAGAGTCTTACCGTGGTGGTATTGCTGTTTCGGTCATACCGTACTTATTTTTAGCTGTAGGTGAGTATCAGAGTGTCACTACAAAGGCGACTGCTACACAAGCCCAGCAGTCATATAAGTCAATCTTCATATATGCGAAGTTGGACGGACCGCTTATCACCCTGGAATTTGCGACCATCGAAGGTATTCGTCTTGGGTTCGGGTACAACTCGGTAAGAGGCTCTAAATCCGAGACCACAGAGCTGTAGCTGATATCGATAGACTGTGCGAGCACCTTCTGTGAATGAAATCACGCAGGATCCTTTTATAAATGACTCATCTGCCAGTGGTGCGGGTAATGATCCGATGAAGGTTATAAATAATATGACACAACCGGGCGCTGATGGCTCCGCGCCTTGGGTGACCGCCAAGGATGGTGAGTACTGGTTTGCTATGGGGCTGAAAATCAGCGCAGCAGATATCCTTTCTGTCACCGCAGTAGCACTCTTTGGATTCAAAAGCACTGGAGTCATCGTATCTCTCTATGCCGACGGTGTTGCGCAGATGCCTGCCGGTGCACCTCCAGACTTCACGCTCTTCTACGTTGAGATTGGCCTCATGGCGGAGATGAACTTCATCGACGGTTACCTCCTAATGGAAGCTTCCTTAGCCCCCGTATCACACATATATGTCCCCCAGTGCCATATTTATGGTGGTGTGGCATTTGCTTACTGGTTCTGGCCCAGTGCCCACACTGGAGACTGGGTCTTTTCCATTGGAGGGTACCATCCTGCATTCACCCCTTCCGCTTGGTACCCAGTTCCGAAACGCCTGGGAATTTCCTTTGTTATTGGTGACAATATTGGTATCACAGGGGAGGCGTATTTTGCAGTGACACCCAAGTGTGCAATGGCTGGAGCTATGCTTCACATGTACCTCAGCGTCGGACCAGTTGATGCCAGTCTAGATGCGGCGGCGGATTTCTTCAGTGAGTACAATGGGCTCTTCTCTCACAGTTCTTCTACAACGTATAGAACGTGCATATACTTACAAAGCTTTAGTCCAGTACAACCCTCTACATTATACAGGAGATATTTCTGTAAGTGTAAACATCAGCTTCAATATCGACTTCCTCTTCGTCCACATCCACATCAGAGTGTCTATCGGAGCATCACTACAGTAAGCAGAACTCCCTTTTCCTCCTCATTCAACACTAACTGAACCCAGCATTTCCGGTCCTGATTTTGGTGGTGTCGCCCATGTCGACTTCTGGCTGTTCGGATTCGACATTCATTTTGGCGCACAAAATGATGTACCCAAACCCATCTTTTTGGACGCGTTTTACGAAATGGTCCATAGCATAGGCGCGACCAACAGTGACGACTCGTCCAAGCCAGCTGTCACGGATCCTCAAATGGGTAATATGAAGATGGTTCTTGAGAATGGCCTGTTCTCCAAGCCAGTTCAGAAGGTAGATTCAACTGCAACAGCTCCTCAGCCTTTCCCGAATACTGGCCAGGCCACGCCTTGGAGCGTACGGGGTGGACCATTTCGCTTCCGGATCAATTGCGATTTCGCCATCAGTGAAGCTGCTATTGCCGCAACCCTTGTGTCCTCTAAAACCACTGACGGCACGATAAACACCAATGATGCCGACGGCAATCCGAATGTCGACAAATCGGACTCCATCACCCCGCCGGCGGGTCTTGACAGTATTTACAGCAAGCAGATGCAACTTGGTACCTCTACGCCGATTACCTCAACTCTGACCGTGACAATAGTCCTGGACGAGAGCCCCAATGATTGTGTAACAAGGTGGCGTGCAAGCTTCGTAACGAAAGCGGTTCCCAGCGGGGTGTGGGGCCCATACGTGGACCTCGAGGATCCAATGATCCATGCAACACCATCCAGCCTGACTACCGGCGACGGCAGCACAGTAAACCTTGGGATGGGACTCAGTATCATGAGCCCACTACCAATTCTCGCACGGGCGCTCATCCCAGACTTTGACGCAGCGGCGGCGAATCGGAGGAAGATCGGGAACGGGACCGGCCTGAACAACGACGACTTCATATACCCTATCCAGGAGGCACCGTTGCAAGCCAGTTTCATCTCAGTCGGCGTGTTCGAGGCAGATAAGATGAACGCAGGCACCACGGACCAGCAGATTCTTGCAAACAATGTGCAGCGGTGGACGGACTTCCAGAACGGGTGGAAGAGCACCTCAGCGCAGGGAGTCGGCGTGCTGGGCGATACGCCGCAAAATGGGGGGAAGGGCTATCTGTCGCTGTGTGAGGACTTCTTTGGGTGGAGCAAGCGGTGGCAGGGTCAGGAGACCGACGTGTGGTTGCTGAATGGTGATACACCCGAGGAGCTCATTGCCGAGCTGGATATCAGGTACCTTGCTCTTCCAAGTATTGGTGTTGGGATTGTGGCAAGCTGAGCAACGGGCGAGACACACTCTTCGCGGGCTTATTAGGGTGGATGGACAACAGACGTTAACATCTCTTTTGTTTGCTCTCTGGTTTTCTATGTTTTGTGACGTCGTTTAATGATGCTATTGCCACAACAAGTTGTTCTCTTCCAATGACCACTTTTGACGTCTGCAATTCCCTGCGCTCCATGAAAGCTCTTTGACGATATTCTTATAACAGTAAAACATAAGCAGTATCAATAATAGATAGTTGGTATGCTTTGTAAACGTTTTTAGCCATTGTATTTAAAAAAAAAAAACGGGGCGCATTTTCATAGGGAGACAATCTCATAGTCCGCGAACGGCAAAAATATTCTCGGCTCTAATTGCCTCTGTAGAGCAACCGCGCCACTTCCCAGCTTCAGATGATAGAAATGATACGACAAATATAATACTAAATCAGAGTTATGCGTTCAACATCGGAGCTGGAAAAGAAAGCCTCGTCCAAAGTAAGGTCCTCTTCAGTCAACCAGCCTAAATAACGATATTATCATACCCCTGACACACAATACAACGCTGTGTAGATCCCTTGAATGCAAAAACTTGATGTTCTTTCGTAGATCCTTCCTGCGGGCGATATACGCATCTCACATCCGTCCCATCATCTAGCAGAGCAAAGTCCTGCGTAGAAAAATAACCCAAGACAAGAGCAGCGTCCAAGTCGTCGTCAGGGTCATCGCCACGAGCAGCTTGGGCTACGTCAAGAAAGTCTGCTGCAGATTTAAACCGATTCTTATGATCGCTGGACTGTGCAGAGAGGTGTTCCAAGTGATCCCCCAACCACTCTTTTCAGGTGTCATCTAGAGATTGTTGTCGAATCTCAGCCGCAACGGTTAAAAAAGTGTGATAGACTTTCTGCATTCGCTCGATCGTGTTGCCTCCACTACCTGAGAAATATAATACGATCTTACCACATTTCACACCTTCAACGACTAGGCTTTGTCCATCTGAGGTGAAGAATCCACTGTGGTGTGTATGAGGTTCTCTAGACCAAGGACACCGGAAGCGGAAATCCATCACCCAACTCGGCTGTCCCTCTGACGTGTTCGCGGCATAGAACATGAGTAGCCTCAGATCTTTGGTGTTTTCGATAAGAAACATTATGTATTCTTTGCAAACATGCTCGTATGGTTGCCGATAGTTTGGTGTAAGCCTGTTCGGTAGCTGTGCCACGTCGGTCATTCCTAAGAGCCCGTATATCCGATCATGAGGGACTATGGAAAGTTTCGAGCCTGGATTTGTCATTATCCAGAGTATCTAGTTTGCAAGAGGCTGGGCTCGAAACTCTCCTGGGGCGAGCAATTCCCGTATATCTGTCGGGCCGAAGGTCGCTCGGGCCAATGTCCCGATCGTACGGCTCAAAGAAACTGCATAATTTCTCACTGAGCCTTCTTGGTGTTCTATGAATTCGGGCAAATGATATCGTCCAAAAGCGATGAGTGACTCAAATGAGAACAGTGCAAGCCCTAGCATAGCACATGGTTTCCGTTGACTAAAGGCATGTTCTTGAAGCACCCATACCCTTCTGAACCACTCATTCATGACAATATTACCATAGGCCTTGGTAATTTCCAATGCTGTCTCACCCACTTCCCGTTATTCATCTCTAGGGAAGATGAATACTAACTCCGGTCTTGGAAAATCAACCAGTGGCGACGAATCTTTCAGAAAATTTAGCAGAAGCTGAAGGCCGAACCCATCTGTCTCAAGCCTCTCAAAATTACCTAGCCAAATCGGAACCGTATATGCGGAAGAGTATATTTCCCTCATTTTAGGAATCTGCTTCGACTTCTCGTCGAGGTCTTCTCGATTGATACAGATTGCATCAATCCATAGAAACAAGTCTGCTTGCCTGCTGTCCCAGTGTCCAAGACCCTTTTCAAACCCTGGTGACAGTATGGCAATGTGACGCAATGCCTCGTGAAGGTTTTGTGTAGTATTGAAGGGTTGGCCATTGATATTGACTAGGTCTGTTTTTTTTTTTTTTGGATCGCCCCAAACGTACGATAAGGCAATATAAGGGGAGCCTTATAGATTTTGAAAGTCTCCCACAGCAGCCCCAATGGATCAGCATTTTCAAGGCCCTTTCGGAGTCTCACAAGACGGATTACTGAGTCTCGAAGAGGTTTTTATGTCGAGCGTGCCTGTTGGGCTTTCACAAGGCTGTGATGAATTTCGGATTTCTGAGTATGCCGAAATTTGGCAAGATGGGACTTTAGGCTTTGAAGGGCATGATTTTAGATTACAAGTCGCAAAAAGGACAGGATCATAGAATGAGGAAGGGCGCGTCAATCCCAAAATCATTTTGTAGACGTGCGGCTGAGATAGCGTCCAGAGGCGACAAGGAAATTTATGGCTGAGGCTTCAAATTACTCTGCATTTGACGATCACAGAATTCAGTTGGATAAGAAGTCATTAATTTAAGGGAAACAATGAAACAGGCACTTGCAAATTGATGAGACCAACTGTAGTAGAGACTGCTAGAGTCTCAAGTTATAAGGATATTGTTAAGGTGCAGAAAACCGCGATATGAAATTGAGAAGGGCTATAGCTAGTCGAGATTGGGAATGGTCAAGGTAAGTAAATCTTGCAATCATCCCCCTGTCATATAAGTTATAGAAAAAGCTTGCGTCCTCAAGAAGTAATTGAGGCAGAGATGAGATTGTAGGCTTGAGATGACATTAATACTGCTCTACGTTGAGATATTAGTGATTACAGTAGCAATTACCTTATGGTCATCATATTTCGGCTCGCTTACTTTTTCGCTTCGCTTGGATGTCGTTTAGACTCCAGGATGGTGTGCCGATCAAACTCGTAGCGTAGTCTCAGCCAGCCCCCCCTGCAGCCCATTTCAGCCGCAATCTGACCCCCCAGCAGGCTGTTTCTCGCCACATCGACTATTTTGGACTTTCGGTCAGAACTCAGCTCGCCCCATGTAGCACCCTAACGTCAGCTGCTGCTGTACCGTCCCAAATTATGCCTCTTCCCCACTACCCCGCCGCCAGCCTCTTGTTCTGACCTCGGTAACTGCCGCATCTCTTTCTCTGCTACTCCGAACGCACCTTGCTTCGACTGGACATTGACTAGCCTCACACCCCAAGAATTGCTACCCATGTTGAGAGCAGGGGACATGTACGCCATAGTAGGTCCATGCAGCTGAGAGACTCACCGAAAGCTACTTCGTACAGGCCCAAATATTTCCATGTTCGATGTCTGTGCTTCTGGGATC